>CATIWO010224368.1:0-33119 GCA_949673435.1 Macaranga tanarius | reverse complement strand
TAGTATTCTCATAGTGGGTCAATCCAGTACATCCTATGTACCTATGACTTGACTTTGTATCTCGCATACATGATCAGTAAAACATGATCATCAGTCAACCTCATACTAGTCTTTATTCATTATCCTCCCATAATAATGACCGACTAGGGATAATTCAGAATATAACTCATTTACCATTTAAGAGTTCTACTATCAAGTCACACACACTTGATGATCTTAAATAGAGTTAAACATTCATGGAATTCAATAGAGTCAATATGATAAAATGCCTCTTTATTATAATGATGCAAAATAAACAAAGTCACAAAGTGGCCATAATACTATAGGCCTAGGGCACATGACTAGCATTTTTATCCCAGAGTAGAAATAGACAGATACATTAACATTCAATTTAGAGACTATCAGGTTTTATGTTCTTTTACAACATCTTCATCTATCAATATTAGGAGCTCTGAAAACTGAAGCAAAAATATGAACACCTTGAAGAAAATGTAGCAGTATTGGGCAAGGAATTGGTCCTTAGTATATTTATGCAACATTTCAACTAATATAAAAATGGCTTTCAAACCATACATTCTCCAATTCATTAAAGTAGTGGAGCTTACTGCGAAGTGCATCCGCAAACTCGATGAATCTCTGCTTCTCTACTATCCGTAAATGAAAACAGAAATGAGATACCTAAATCAACTAATTTAAAATATAACATATCAAGAAATCGAATAGAGAGAAGAGAGAGATCACAGGTTGTAACTACTGCTTGGTGTTGCAATTGCAAGTCATTAAATAAATGCAGTGTTTCATCCACCTGAAGAATAGATCACTTAGCATTTACACCATATAGCATTCACATATGAAAAACATAATTCCATAGAGATTACAAATAGTATAACTTACAAGTGAAAAAAAAAAAACTTAACACTTTTTTCACTGCTGTTTCAAGATCTGTACACCACTTGTAAAACTGAACCAAAAAAAAGATATTAAATTAAATAAAAATGAATTAAATTGGTAAAATCTTAAAGTGTAGTATCAGTTAGAAAAGAAATGAAGAGAGATTAACTTGATTAGTATTTAACTAAAATAACATCAATAGTTTGAGAATCTGTGAAATCAGTGTCTTTGGAAACAGTCAAGCCACCATTCTCTTACCTTAAAATATGATATAGGTTCTACAAAATAGCAAAATAGAATCAAATTCAAAAAAATCACTTTATTTTTTTCTTTAAAAAAAAAAGAAAAAGAAAAGCATTACTTAAAGGTCTAACCAAATCGAGAGGATAAGGTTACTTGGTGACAGCATGAGATCAACTTGCTATTGCTCTGATAGAGGAGCATTCTGCATCCCAAAAGAAATCAAAAATTAAAAAGAAGAAGTTGATTTAAGGACGAAATCGAATGAAAAAAGTCGCACACTGTTAATATCCATGTATTGCAGTCAACAAATTAACACTCGCTATACTAATTTGAAAATACAAATTAATAATGGTCTAGTCGTATCCACACATTGTGCAGGCTAATTATTAACAAATTATTTATTTATTTTATCATTAGTCCCTTTCATTCCTCACAATTCCATGATTAGGGGTGTGGAACATTGAGATTCATAATATAACCACTTAAAAATATTAAACTAAATTTACTTCAAATTTGTATTATTTGTACTTTTTCCTTGTATGGTTAAAAAAAAAAAAACGTACATCTATTTGTATATCAATTTAATTTCAAGCAAGGATGGGTCAATTCTTATCTATGTCTTGAATCATTTGTCATTGCCTAAAAATAAAGGGAAAGATGGGGGATCTGGAAAAATAGTTTGATGAGCATCTCCCACACGTTTAACTTGTAGAACGTTAGCCAATTTTTTGAGTTCTAACTCACTACTAAGTCTTTCACACATAGCAGCCAAATGTTTTATATTCATATTCTAACCAAATACAGTCTCGATTATTCGAGTAAAACCCAGTAATGCATCAGGTCGCGGCCTGTTAGTCGAAAACTTCAACACATGACCCAAGTCTTATAATCTATGGAAAGTAACCCACTCCAAATTCTATGTCCTCTCACGATTGAAGTAAACATTTTAGAGAACAAAAACCAGTTGATCCTGAATTTTTCTATCCTCTCAAAATTAATCCCAAACTATTTCTGAAACTGAACAAAATCGGGAGGAAAAAAAAACTTTGTCGGTGCAAAAAGAGAATTTGAATTGAGCACAGACAATCAACAACGTAAAAATGAAAAGAAAAAAAAATGGTGTTATATAAAATACGGAATAGTTAAAGTTGAAAAAAGACCGATTATAAATTTGAAAATTTTAAGTTGATTTAATGTACAGTAATATTTTATCTAAAAAATAAATATAAACTGCCCGTATAATGCCCATGTTCACGACTAATTTATTTAAATTGATTACACTTTAATTTTATTTTTAAAAAATAAATTATATAGTAAAATTGAACCAAATACTATAAAAATGTACATAAATATTTAATATTTAAATTGCCTAAAATGTCCTTAATTTTTCCGCATCCCTATAAACGGCGCATGCCAAGGAGAGCGTAGAATGGAGTTAGGAGAAGAAAGGGCGGGAGGGTTTTGCTCTTCTAATTTTTTCCACATCTTCCCATAAAACGCCCCCGTTTCGGTCCTCCTCCTACTCCTCTCCGCCGATGGAAGGCGAGGTGGGACCCAACGTCCATGCTGCCGTCGCGGCATCATCTCCGCCGCGGGATTCCGATGACTCTCCCGTTGGATCTCCTGATGACACTCTGCACGACGACGTTCATGCTCTACCGTCTGATGAAGATCATGAGCACGACCACGAGGAAGATGCTGATCTGGAACATGATCCTGATCATGATCAAGATCAAGATCAAGATCAGCAGCAATCTCGTCCCACCGATGGAACTGAGATCCTGAAGGCCAAGATCATTAAACAGGCGAGGGCTTTTTTTATATATATATAATTTTTCATTGTTCTCAGATATATTGATCTGGAATTAGAAACTGTATTGCCTTTTTTTTTTTTAAAAAAAAAAAAAGGAAATTTACGTTTTTAATTGGATGATTAATAATTTGCATTTTGTAATTGATAATGAGATAATATGGGTAAAGAGAAATGCATGTGAAATTTAACACGAATAAATTATTAAGTCACTGCTTGCTGGTTGTTTTGCAGGTGGAATACTACTTTAGTGATGAAAATTTACCCACGGATAAGCATATGATAGGTTTAATGAAGAAGAACAAGGAAGGCTTTGGTGAGGACCTTGTATATTTGTTTCACCAAAATCATATTCTTTGTGAAAAGCCTCTTCCATTTGCATTCTTGTGTATGATTGACCTACAATTTATTTAGATTTTGGCAGCCAAATTGATTGTTGATGAAGTGATTATGTGCACGTCGTTTATCATTTCACTTGATTGGGTTTTTCTTTTATTTATATATAGTTTAGTTTCAATGAAGGAAGCTGCTGACCTTCAAAATAACCTTGGGAATTTAAGGAACCATTCCATTTTGCTTCAAATGATATAAAGGCTTGAGAAAATAAATGTGGATTTTCGTTATTCCCGTCATATGAGTAAATTATTTATTATGCTCGAGGAAACACTATGGGAAATGAAAGTTATGACCTGAAACAATAAATTAGTTTTTTTTTTTTTTTGAAAGAAAATTTCCATTCAGCCAAATCTATCCAATAGAGTGAACTATGTATAAGTTGGTTTGCTTTAAGATTCCCTTGTGATATGTTTTGTTACTGAATATATTTTATTCTAAGAGGGCTTTGATTTTTTTAATTGTTAGTAATAAATCTAAAATACATTCACTTAAGAAACTAATATGGATGCTTCATGCTCGCATGCATTGACATCACTGATTTGTGATCTGTTCAGCCCTTGTCATAGCATAACATGTGGAAGACTTTGAAGATAGGGTATAGAGGTTGTGCCTGTTTGATGGTGTTAACATTTTTATTATTTTTCTTTATATTAGAAAGTTACATGTTTTCTTGTTGCATATAATTGGGAAGTCAGAAAATAGAGATGTTGAAGATGATGAATTGAGACAGGTACTTCTGACAGGTTGCCTGCCCTGGATGTTTTCCTGGTGCTGCCAATCTAAGTTGTGCCGAACTTCTGGGGTTGCTCTGAATGACTTTGCAACCATCTTTAATCTGATTCATTCTCTATTCCCAAGTATACTGTATTTTGTTGCTTAGCTTATGATCGTTGCTCTTGAATGTGTGAAGATTCTGATCTGTCATCAAGCATTCTTTTTTTTATATGGAATTTATATTGATATATGCATTTTCTTTTTTATTTAGAATAATGACTTTTTTGAACTAGCAGAAAAAAGAAAGCATCTAGTCTATCCTGACATGAATTTTTCTAGTGTCTTTAAGAGAACTATCTTGTTCCACATTATGTGTTATGGAATTATGAAACAGATATATGATATAACCATTTGCAGACAATGAGTTTTTTGTTGCAAATGGATGACAGAGCTTTTACTTTTGCTTTTGTGCATTATTCATGCTTGTGGTCCAACTTTCATTCTACTTTACGGATATTGTTTACCCTACATGGTTTATGTATTCATATTATGTCCTTGTTTTTTGCAGTTCCTATCACAATCATTGCTTCCTTCAGAAAAATGAAGAAGCTCACCCGAGACCATTCAGTTATTGTTGCTGCACTTAGGGAGTCTTCTTTTTTGGTAAAGAGCTTTATCATCTTCTCTCTTATGATAATGTCAAGGAAAGTTGAGTTATTGCTTGAGTGCCATCTTTTCACTGGAAAACTACAAAAGAAGTTTTGACTTCATTGATTTGCTCTCCATGCTCTGCAGGTTGTGAGCTCAGACGGAAAGAAGGTGAAGCGCCTTCATCCATTTCCAGTTGCTGATATTAAGGATCCAAAGGTATTTTAGAAACTTTCTATTCCCCTTTTTGGTTTGGATATGTTATCTGCAGAAACTTTGAACATCTAATTTGTGGAGCCCAGTTATGTACTGTTCTGGTAGAGAATCTTCCAGAGGATCACTCGGTAGAGAGCATCCGGCAAAAATTTGGTGAAGCTGGGAAGTATGCACTTATTCCATTCTTGTTCTTATATAATTAGCTGATGTTAGTAGTTTTTAATTTTATTTAATTTAATTTTTTTTTTTTGCTAATTGTCATCTTCCTATGCTTCAGGATAAAGAATATATCCATTCGTGATCCACATGGTATGGAAGAGTTAAAAAAAGGAAGAAAAGCAGATATTCTGATAAGCAGCAAGGTACAAAACACTTTTAAGTTGTTTAACGAACATGCATTGGATAGCCTCTTCATTCTCTCTCTCTCTCTCTCTTTTTCTGAAATGGCTAGCTTTGTTATTGGTAGAGTAGTATATGATCAGTACATTTCAGTGGTACTTCCTGTAAATTTCTAGCTGATGCAAATGAAACTGGATCAGTTGACAATAATTTGTTGATAATTTGATTTTTAACTAATTTATACTCAATCTTAGCATTATAACCTAGGATGAGTTAGAAAAGTGCTTGTCTAAATTGCTTCCATTGAATATAAATCTGATGTAAGTGTGATGGCCCAGTGTTTTCTTAGGAGTTCTGAGTTCCAAAAATCTTTTATCATTTTAACTATGTAATCCTGAGTTATTGATCTGTTTGGTATATTTTATTAACCTTTTTTCCTTCTATTGGACGGGTTGTTTTTGGCCATTTATAGCAGGCATTTTCAAAAGTTTGCTAATAATAATCCTGGTTTTTGATATGATGTGTAGTTGCATGCTCTTGTGGAGTATGACACTGTTGAGGCTGCAGAGAAAGCTGTGAGCGTTCATTGTCGTATTGAAAATTCATCGCTTTTGGTTTATGATGCATGATTATATTATAAAGTTGGCATGTTTATGGTGATTGGATCAGGTGGCTGCATTGAATAATGAACAGGACTGGAGAAATGGCTTGCGGGTCAAGCTTCTTAAGCAAATGGTGAGGATCGTGTTCTGGCTTCTCTCCTTTTGACAGTAATGGATATTAGTTTTAATTTTCTGGTTATAGGGAAAGTATGGACAGCGAAAACATCTGTGGAGGGATATTGATGCTGAAAAGCACAATAATGGACGAGCGTCTAGTCAAATGGGAGATGAGGAGAATCATCACTCAAGTGAACACCATGATGATACACCTGATGAAGAGGTAACTGTCGCTTACCTTCTTTCTGGATGTCCTTTATATCGACTATGGGAGCTCTTGATGGCATAATTGTTTTAGTTAAATATCTCCTATGTTCCACTTGTCAGAGCTTATTGATTGTTCAGTTGAGTGGAAATTGTACAGAAAATTCATAATGCATACTTTCTGAGAGAAAATGTGTTGCGATTCGCATGGCTTTTGCTGATTCAACTGACTGGTATCCTGGTTGAAGTTATTTCGGCATACGTTCAATGTGGCATTACACATTCTGTTTTGCTGAATAAAAAATGCATGAATAAAAATATTTCGGCATATTCGCATGGCTTCAGAAAATGCATGCATAATTCTGTTTTGCTTGATAAAAAATAACTGTTGTTAAATGTGGCATTACACAAGTGGAATTTGAGGAGATTGTTGTTTCTGATATTCTGTTTACATATCCAGGATGGAGAGCATATATCGAAGGAGAAAAATGGGCAGCGAGGTCGTAATAAAGGACGACAAAGGAGGAACAAATATCGTGCTTCTAATGGGTTTGGTACTGATGATGATTAGCTACTTCTGCATTTGATTTTTTTTAAATGTAGTTTTGCAATGTTGATATAACTTTGCTTTCCTTCTCCTCCAGGTCATGGTTCTACATCTTGTGCACATGCCACTGAGCCTTCTAAGCCTCCTCCCGGCCCTAAAATGCCTGATGGAACCAGAGGATTTACAATGGGACGAGGCAGGCCTGTTATACCTAATTAAAATCAGCACGCAATGTAACGCTCATAGAACATGCAGTAATGTGTATGTCATGATATATTTACAGTAATGTGGGATGCGGAAGGTGAGTCGTTTTGATGGTATTTAATATAGCAGTGCAAATAGATGAAAGTGGGTCTCTTTAATGCTGGTTTGTTTCAACTGTATTGCAAGGTCCATGTCTGTATTTGCTTGTGAAATTTGTATATTATTGCAAATCTTCATCTAGAGGAATTACAGCTTGCATGAGCGAGTTTGAATATTCCAATTGTATAAAATTTTACACAATCAAAGATATTATTTTTGCTATAATTATATTACGTGTTTCTTAACTGTGATAGTAACATAATATAAACAAGAATATATTTCTGGTATCATTATCATTATTGTTATTATTACAAAATATAATATAATTTGAAACGCATGTAATGACATGTTTGAATTATTACTAAATTAATCTATTAATTAAAATACACTTGATTTATTATACTTATAAAATAAAATTGTTTCTTTTTATTCTTTAAGTAATATTTTATATATATATGTATTTGTAGTGTTAACATTAATTTGCTATTTTATTCTTTACGAATTATCAATTGTTAGTTTATATATTTTAAAAAATCTAATAAATGTTTTACTTAAAATTTTATTTTTATTAAGAAATTTTAATATTTTAAAAGAAAGTATGTCAAAAGAGTCAATTTTTTTTAAGAAATCAATCTATCCAATGTACAATATTTGTTCTTGAAATAAAATATTTCTAATTAATAAATAATTAGTTATAAATGACTAATATTAGTAAATGATTATATATTTAGATAGTAAATAAGTATATTAATTTATCCTATATATTCACATTCTCGTTGAAATTATTGTTTGCTCCCGACTCTTGAATGATGAATTTTGTAATGGTGTGTGAGTTACACCAACTAGTGCTGTGATTTGAATTTGACTTTTAAATAGACGAATTTTGCAAATAAAGGTATCTAATCTAACGGAAGGTTCTTAAATTGGCTATACAACAATCAAATTTTAACATCAGATTGCTACAATAAAATAAAAAAGTTTAGCAAATCAAAGTAAAAGAACTAGAGAATTAACAATTATATTTAAAGGAACAATATTTGTAACTTAATTATAAAGGAATCTATCCCATCAAAAAAAAAAATTATAAAAGGAATCTTAAAAAAAAAAGAGAGAACTGAAATTTGCATAATGAAAAGTGCATGTTGATTGTCTATTATTGTTGGATTGTTGTTTCTCTAACGCTCTACTCTTTTCAATCTAGTAGCTTGCATAATTGCTCCCCATTTTCGTATTTTCTTTTTCCCATAAAATCAGTAACTCTTGTACTCTTATTAAGATAACATAGTCCCACAAACACAGTAACTTCAGTTAGCTAAAATTAGTCTATTAATCAATTGATTATGGATCTTGGGCCTCTTTAATGATATGTGCCGAGTTTTATTTATTTGAGGAAAAATATCACAAATAAACTAAGTTTGATAAAAAATTTCAAATTTATTATCACTTTTTTTTATTTCAACTTTGACGCTTCGTGATTTTATAAAACAATATTTAAAAAAAAAAAAAATTATTTCATTTTTACTCTATTGCTGTCTTAAAAAAGATAGCATACATGGGCTCAAGTAGTCCCAAATATACATGTAATCTCAAATATATATGCGGTTCAATATTTTTTAGTTGGTGTGGATGTAGTCCCAAAAATATTTTCTTAAAAAAAGAAAAAATATTTTTTTATTATTTGATGTGCATGTGGTACCAAAAATATTTTTTTCATAAATCTATTTTTACTATTTTTAGTTGTTTTGTAGGTTGTTTCCATATTTTGTGTTTATTTCGAGTTTTTTTATGAATCTATTTTTGCTATTTTTTTAATTATTTTCTAGGTTGTTTTTAGCTTGTTTTCTGCATTGTTTTCAGGTTATTTCCTATATTTTTTTCTTGTTTTGAGTTTTTTTTTATGAATCTATTTTTACTTATTTTATTTCTTTAAATATTATATATTTTTGAATGGATAAGTGAGTTAAAATTTTTAAAAGTGAAATATATAATTTTTTTATTAAATAAATTTATGTACCTTTAAATTTATTAAAAATATAAATTTATTAAATTATTTAAGTTATTAAAAATACTTTAAATCACTAATTATTAAGTATTTAATATTTGGTTGTTTTCTAGTTGTTTTTTTGTTGTTATTAAGTTGTCCATATTTTATGCTTTGTTTTAAGTTGTTTTTTATTTTAACTTTATTTTTTTGTTATTGTCAAGTTCTTGTTGGGTTGTTGTTGATTATTATTAATGTTTAACAATTTAATAATAATTTAATACTTAATAAATAATAATTTAATAAATTTATTTTTATATAAATTAATTATAATTAAAACAAGCAAAAAATATGAAAACAATTAAAAAAACCAAAAAATAGCAAAACAAAAAAAAATAACTTGAAAACAACCATATTCATTGAATTTATTTAGTAAAATAAATCATATGTTTCACTTTACAAAATTTTGACTCACTTATTAACTTAAAAACTTATAATATTTTGTAATAACTTGAATTTTATTATTATTATTATTGATGTTGTTGTTATTATATATATATATATATATATATATATATATATATTGTTGGGAGTTAACTCATTCAATTACTAGTAATTATATGCGGTTTTGGAGTTAACTCATTTAATTGCTAGGACTTTTTATAAGAATTAAAGAGGAAGGACTGATATGAATTTTTGTCAAAAAGCAGGTATCAAAGTGGTAATTCTCCAGTCTTCTTGTCTATATATGAATCAGCTGTAGAATTCCAGAGAAGTCCATAATCTTCTCAACACCTTTCACTGTAGCACTCGACAATTTTTCCCTCTCCGTTCACCAATCAAACCACCTCTGATCACTATGAAATTTGAACCATAGATACTTCTCATCATTTCCTACACGTTGGTTTTTTTAGTTTCGTCTGAGAAGGTTTGGGTTTGCGCCGGCAAACCTCTGAAGTTTCAGCAGTCCACTTCCGGCAGCGGATCTCTTTTTTCGGTGACTGTCGACGACGACCACCACCACTAGTGTACTCATCTTATCTCCAGGAGTCTTGTGGCACCGATTTTGAGTCTGATCCGTATGGTTTTAGTATTGATCAGAATTTATTAGTTCGAGAGCTGGAGCCGTGGATACTAGGCAGACGAGGACACGTCAGCCAGTGCGCTCTACCTGTGAGTTAATATTAGGAAATGTTTTATTAGATTTGCTATTAATTAAATTGGATAAAATGAGAATTAATGGTATGATATTTATTTACTTATAAATTTTCTTATTGCGATGAGAAAAATGTTACTATTGGACATTTTGAATAGTATGCATGAATTTCATGAGCACGATGATTTAAATGGTCATTAATATCATTTATAAATGTTTTAGATTTGTTATATATATATATATTGGGAGAACTGGTAGAACGAGCTACCTGATGGGTGCCACTAGGACCATGTGCAGATTAGTTATTATCTATGTTTAATTATGAGTTTGATTGTATACCCTGGTTGAGCGGTGCTCTCTGGGTAGATATGATGTTATTATTGAGATGTGAGCCTTGGTTGAGCGATGCTCTCTAGGCAGATATGAGATTTTTGAGATGTGAGTCCTGATCGAGCGATGCTCTCTGGGTAAGATTATGACTATTTACTGGTTGGACTCTGGTCGAGCGATGCTCTCTGGGCACTAGTAAATATTTGATTAAGAGACAGACTGTATTTAGATCCTGGTCGAGCTTGCTCTCTAAGACCGGCAGTCATTTGGATTTAAGAGAGTCGAAATTTGAGGTTTAGGGTTCTACCACTATTTTTCCCACTAAGAATATTTCATTATATTTTCATATACTTATTTTATAAAAAGATTAAAGGATTTCTGAATAATTTGATAAATTACATTTATGGTTCTTGAAATTTGATTTTTATACTTTTAAATTATTTTAACAATTTTAATGGTTTTAAATAAAGAATTTTTAATGAAAAACTAACATGTATTTCTTAATATTAATTCACTCAGTGAGGTCTGACTCCCCTCAATTATTTTTCAGGACTTCTTCAGTCAGATACTAGACAATCTTCGCTATGCCAGTTTTATTCTTCTTCAGCTATCTTATGTAGGTTTTATTGATGTTACCTATTATTTATTTGTACTCTAGATACCGCAGTAGTAGTACTGTCATAACTATTTTTGCAAGAGTTGTAAATAGTGAATTTTATTTGGATTGTATTATGGTATGTAATATTATGATATTAAATATTTATTTGTGTGATGGATGTTTTGCTAAAAATTTTAGAGAATTGTTGGTTGAGATGTTTTGGGAGTGTATTTTTATATTTCAGGTTTTGAGTTTACTCTAGGTATAATGGAAACTCTGCCAAAATTTTGTTAGAATTTTTTATTAAGGCTTACTACGGGTTTTGAAAGCATATAGCTTTTCCATTCTCTAGTGTCGGCCACATGCCTTGGGTTCGGATCATGACAAAGTTGGTATCAGAGCTATAGGTTTATTTGCATCTCTTCTAATCAGTTATATCTATCTTTTCTCGTAACCACTGCGATGATTAGATTGGATATTGTCATATGTTATCATTATTACTTATAGAATCAGCTTTTGTGATAGGATAATTTTTATTATATTTTGAATTCATTATCTTTGACTCTTTTCAGTATGATACGAGTGCGAACTGCTCTTACTGCAGAAGTAGCAAATAATAATGATGAGCAATCCTTCTAGGATGAAGCTCCTAATCCACCTCCTGCCCCACCTGTTAGGAGAAGGGGTAGACCAAGAGCAGCAGTAGCTCAGAGGCAAGAGCAATAACGATAAGCAAAGCAAGCAGCTCCAGAGATAGATCCTATAGTATTTACAGTTGGAATGGCAGGAATTAATCAAGGCCTAGTTGCACTTAATCAAACAGTGCCCTTAGTACAGCAAATGCTCCAGTAGAGAAACCAAAGGATGAAAAATGCAGATGCAACTTTGTTATACTCCAAAATTAGAAGGATTCCATTTGACGGAACTAGGGATGCTCTGAATTTTATTAATACTATAGAAGCTAAAACAAAGGCTGAATATGTGAATTATTAGAAGATAATGATGGTGGAGTTATTAGTTCAAGCTACAACATAAGACTGGTTCATGCAGTCTATCTAGCCATACATTGCCACTATGACATGGTTGGAGTTTAAGGAGAGATTTTTGAGATATTTTTGCCCACCTTCGATGAGAGACAATTATAGATGGCAATTGTTGCATATTGCTAGAGAAGATAGATCAGTTGAAGACTATACCCGGAAGTTCTTTAGGTTGTCCCGCCATGCTGAAGATGTGATATGGGATAAGATGAGGGTGGTTAAGTTGTATGTGACAGGGTTAGATTCTGAATATGTTGGTATCAAAACTGAAGGTTAAAGTTTGGATGGTGTTATAGAAGAGGTTAGATAGATGGAGAGACGACATATTAGGTATGGGACTATACCTGATCCTTATGTGGGCAATAATACTAGGTCAGAAGTAGTCCAAAGTATTCAATAGCCTGCATTTCAGATTGGTAGTCAAGGTCCTCAGGCAGAGAGTAGCTCTCAGCAACATAGAGGGCAGAGAATGCACAAGACTGGAAGACATAATCACAGACATAGCAGACCTATCAGGTTTGGACTAGGAGCTAGCAGTAATAGTAGTGGGCAGAGTTCTGGTTATGGTAGTACTGGATTTGGGCCTAGTTCATACCCTAATTATGGTAGGGTGCATCAGGGACCATGCCATTTACTACCAGGAGCTTGCTTTAGGTGCGGTCAATATGGACATATTGCTAGATCATGTCCTAATTTTGGTTACCAGCCATCCTATGCTCAAGGATCATCTGCTTCAGTAGCTCAACTGATACAACAAGTGCCTTCACATTATCAAGTATCAATAAATCCTCAGTAGGGAGCTACACAGTTTTTAGGCCAGTAAGGCCATGGTTTTAGGGGTAGAGCTAGTGGCAAATCGAGAGGTAGAGGTTATGCACAACCTTCTATTTCACAACAAAAAGGGTGAGGTCAAGCTAAAATTTTCACTCTCACCCCTCAGGATGCTTAGGCATCCAATGCAGTAGTAGCAGGTACACTTGATGTTTATTACTTAAAAGCTGCAGTATTATTTGATCTGGGTGCATCATTCTTTTATCTCTCCTATTTTTACATCAAAGATGAATTGACCTTTGTCTAAATTGATGGTTCCATTATCTGTAGCAATTCCTCTTAGTGATGAGTTAGAAACAGATATAGTTTTTCCATCATGTCCAGTATTGGTGGAAGGTCGAGAGTTAATGGTAGACTTAATACTTTGAGAGGTGATTAATTTTGACATAATTTTGGGAATGGATTGGCTAGCCCAACATTATGCCACTGTGGATTGTTATGCCAAGGAAGTGATTTTTAAAGTTCTAAATGATATGGAATTTAGGTTCATAGGTGATAAGAGCTCAATGCCTCAGAATCTTATCTCTGCAATCACAGTTAGAAGAATGCTTAGAAGAGGGTGCCAAGGGTATTTAACGGTTGTCAGAGACACATAAAGTGACAAAGGTGTAGTAGCGAATGTACCAATAGTGTGTGAGTTTTCAGATATTTTTTTTGAAGAATTGCTAGGACTACCACCTGAAAGGGAGATAGAGTTCTGTATAGATATGCTGCCTAGTACAAACCCTATCTCTATGCCACCTTACAGGATGGCACCAGCGAAATTGAAAGAACTCAGGGAGTAATTTCAAGAGTTGATAGATAAGGATTTTATTAGACCCAGCACATCTCCTTGGGGTACACCAGTATTATTTGTAAAGAAGAAAGATGGTAGCCTACGACTTTGTATCGACTATAGACAGTTGAACAAGGTCACTATCTAGAATAAGTATCCTCGACCGAGCATTGATGACTTATTTGATCAGTTGCAAGGAGCGCAATATTTTTCCAAGATTGACTTAAGATCGGGGTACCATCAGTTGAGAATTAGGAGTGGAGATATACCTAAAATAGCATTTCGGACTAGATATGGCCATTATAAGTTTTTGGTGATGTCTTTTGGATTGACCAATGTCACAGTAGCTTTTATAAATTTGATGAATTGGGTGTTTAGGCCATTATTGGGCCGATTTGTAATAGTTTTTATCGATAATATCCTGGTGTACTCTAAAAGTACTGATGAGCATGCTATGTACTTAAAGATGGTACTTTAAACTTTGAGAGAACATCAATTGTATGCCAAATTCTTGAAATATGAGTTTTGGTTAAATCAAGTGGCATTTTTAGGACATGTGGTGTCCAAGGATGGTATTCAAGTGGATCTAAAGAAGGTAAAAACTATTACAGAATGGCCAAAACTTACAACAGTAATAGAGGTAAGAAGTTTTCTAGGTTTAGCTGGTTATTATAGGAGATTTATGAAGGATTTCTCAAGAATAGCAGTGCCTTTAACAAAGTTAACCCAGAAGAATGCTAAGTTTGTGTAGTCAGACAAGTGTGAGGAGCACTTTCAGTTACTGAAAGATGTATTAACATCAGCTCTAGTGTTAACTTTATTAATAGGAATTGAAGGTTACACAGTCTATTGTGATGCTTTTCGAGTAAGCTTGGGGTGTGTGCTAATGCAAAATGGTAGAGTAGTTACTTAAGCTTCACATCAGTTAAAGAAACACGAGCAAAACTACCCTACTCATTACTTAGAGATGGCAGCAGTAGTGTTTACACTTAAGATATGGAGACATTATCTGTATGGTGTCACTTGTGAGATATACACTGACCATAAGAGCCTGAAGTACATTTTCCAGTAAAGAGATCTAAATTTGAGGCAGAGAAGATGGATGGAACACTTAAAAGATTATAATTGTTATATTCTTTAGCATCCAGGCAAAGCTAATGTGGTAGTAGACGCTTTGAGCAGGAAGTCAACAAGAAGCCTTGCTCACATTAGCTCAGAGAGGAGGCCAATCATCAAAGAGCTACATCAGTTAATTGAACAAGGATTGCAATGGAGGATGACTAGATCATATTTGATAGCTCAATTTAGAGTATAATCAGTGTACTTAGATAGAGTGAGGGCAGCTCAGAGAAGGGATTCACAATTGCAAAGGATAATGTTGGAGATCCAACAAAGTCAATTAGGAGATTTTATGATTGATAATTATAGTGTATTATGTTTGGGAAATATATTATATGCGCTAGATGTTGATGAACTGAGGAAAGAGATTATGGAAGAAGCACACTTTTCTACTTACAGTATTCATCCAAGTTCTACCAAAATGTACCATAATTTAAAAAGTACCTATTGGTGAAATGAAATGAAAAGAGGCATTGCAGAGTTTGTATCCAAATGTCTCACTTGTCAGCAAGTGAAATTGGAACATCAAAGACCATCCGGTTTACTTCAATAGCTCCCCATTCCTGAATGAAAATGGGATATGATTACAATGGATTTTGTTTCTAGATTTCCACATACAACAAGTGGTTATGATGCCATTTGGCTGATAGTGGATAGATTAACCAAACCAGCTTACTTTTTACCGATAAAGAAGACTTATACAACATACAAGTTAGCTCGGTTATATATTAACTGAATTATTTATCTTCATGGTGTGATAAAAAGTATAGTGTCAGATAGAGGAGCTACTTTTACTTCAGTTTTCTGGCAAGAGTTACATAAGGCATTGGGTATGAGGCTTGATTTCAGCACAACTTTTCATCCTTAAATAGATAGTTAGTCAGAAAGGACCATTCAGACATTGGAGGATATGCTGAGAATATATGTTATGGATTTTAGAGGACAGTGGGACCTACATCTGCCATTGATAAAGTTTGCCTACAATAACAACTATCATGCTAGCATTGAAATAGCTCTGTATGAGGCATTGTATGGTAGGAAGTATAGATCTCCTCTATGTTGGGAAGTAGGTGAAAGATAAATAACAGGTCCAGAACTGGTGTAGGTGACTTCAGAAAAGGTTTCTCTCATCCAACAGAGGTTGAAGACAGCTTTTAGCTTACATAAAAGCTATGCAGATCCTAAGAGGAAAGATGTGTCATTTTCTGTTGGAGATTTGGTATTTCTGAAAGTGTCACTAATTAAAGGGATGATGAGATTTGGTAAAAAGGACAAGTTAACTCCAAGATATATTGGACCTTTTGAAATACAGTCTAAAGTTGGTGAGGTAGCTTATTGATTGGTGTTGCCACCTGAATTGTCAAGGATTCACCCAGTATTTCATACCTCTATGTCGAGGAGGTATATTTCTGATCCTTCTCATATTCTTCAATCACAAGCAGTGGAGCTCAGTGAAGATTTGACTTATGAGGAGTATCCTATAGAGATAGTGGATCGTCAAGTTTCTCAGCTTCGTACGAAGAAAATTCCTATGGTAAAGGTGTTATGGAGCAACCATACCGTAGAAAATTGCACTTGGAAGACCGAGGCGGATATGCGAAATCGATACCCATATTTATTTCAGCATTAGGTGAAATTCGAGGACGAATTTCTTTAAGGAGGGAAGAATGTAATAACTTGAATTTATTATTATTATTATTATTGTTATTATTGATGTTGTTATTATATATATATATATATATATATATATATATATATATGATTGGGAGTTAACTCATTTAATTGCTGGGACTTTTTATAAGAATTAAAGAGGAATGACTGATATGAATTTTTGTAAAAAATGCGGGTATCAGAGTAGTAATTTGTCAGTCTCATTGTCTATATATGGATCAGCTGCAGAATTCTAGAGAAGTCTCTAATTTTTTTAACATATTTCACTGTAGCACCTGACGAATTTTTCCTCTTCGTTCACCGGCCAAACCACCTCCAATCACCACGAAATTTAAACTATAGATACTTCTTATCATTTTCTATACGCTGGTATTTTTAGTTTCGTATGAGAAGGTTTAGGTTTGCACTAGCAAGCCTCTGAAATTTCAGTAGTCCACTTCCGACAGCGGATCTCTTTTTCCGGTGACTGTCGACGACGACCACCACCACTAGCGTACTCATCTTGTCTCCAGGAGTCTTGTGGTACCGATTTTGAGTTCGATCCGTGTGGTTTTAGTATTGATCAAAATTTATTGGTTCGAAAGCTGGAGCTGCGGATACTAGGCAGATGAGGATACGCGCTCTACCTATGAGTTAAGATTAGAAAATATTTTATTGGATTTGCTATTAATTAAATTGGATAAAATGAGAATTAATGGTATGATATTTATTTACTTATTAATTTTCTTATTGCGATGAGAAAAATGTTACTATTGGACATTTTGAATAGTATGCATAAATTTCATGAGCATGATGATTTAAATTATCACTAATATCATTTATAAATATTTTAGATTTGTTATATATATATATATATATATTGGGAGAACTGGTAGAACGGGCTACCTGGTGGGTGTCACTAGGACCATGTGCACATTGGTTATTATCTATGTTTAATTGTGAGTTTGATTGTACGCCCTGGTTAAGCGGTGCTCTTTGGGTAGATATGATATTATTATTGAGATGTGAGCTCTGGTCGAGCGATGCTCTTTAGGCAAATATGAGACTTTTGAGATGTGAGTCCTAGTCGAACGATGCTCTATGGGCAAGATTATGACTATTTACTGGTTGGACCCTGGTCAAGCGATGCTCTCTGGGCGCCAATAAATATTTGATTAAGAGACAGACTGTGTTTAGACCCTGGTTGAGCTTGCTCTCTAGGACCGGCAGTCATTTAGATTTAAGAGAGCCGAAAGACTGTTAGATTTGAGGTTTAGGGTTCTACCACTGTTTTTCCCACTAAGAATATTTCATTATATTTTTATATACTTATTTTATGAAAAGATTAAAGGATTTTTGAATAATTTGATAAATTACATTTATAGTTCTTGAAATTTGATTTTTATGCTTTTAAATTATTTTAACAATTTTAATGGTTTTAAAGAAAGGATTTTTAATGAAAAACCAACATGCATTTCTTAATATTAATTCACTCAGTGAGGTCTGACTCCCCTTAATTATTTTTTAGGAGTTCTTCAGTCAGATACTAAACAATCTCTACCACGCCGATTTTATTCTTCTCCATCTATCTTATGTAGGTTTTATTGATGTTACCTATTATGTATTTATACTCTAAACACCGCAATAGTAGTAATGTCATAACTGTTTTTGCAAGAGTTATAAATAGTGGATTTTATTTAGATTGTATTATGGTATGTAATATTGTGATATTAAATATTAGTTTGTGTGATGGATGTTTTGCTAAAAATTTTGGAGAATTGTTGGTTGAAATGTTTTGAAAGTGTATTTTTGTATTGCAGGTTTTGAGTTTACTTTAGGTATAGGAGAAACTTTGCCAAAATTTTGTTAGAATTTTTTTTAAGATTTACTACGGGTTTTGGAAGCATATAGCTTTCTTATTCCCCAGTGTCGGTCACGTGCCTTGGGTTCGGGTCGTGACATATTTAAAGAAATAAAATAATAAAAAATAGGGTCATAAAAACAATTAAAAAATAGCAAAATAACCAAAAACAACTTGAGAATAACCATATTCATTGAATTTATTTAGTAAAAAAATCATATATTTCACTTTTAAAAATTTTTACTCACTCATTTACTCAAAATTTTGTAATATTTAAAGAAATAAAATAATTAAAAATAGAATCATAAAAAAAACAACTCGAAACAAGCAAAAATATGAAAACAATTAGAAAAACAACAAAAAAACTAAAAAAATAGCAAAACAACCAAAAATAACATGAGAACAACCATATTCATTGAATTTATTTAGTAAAAAAATCATATATTAAACTTTTAAAAATTTTAACTCACTCATTTACTCAAAAATTTATAATATTTAAAGAAATAAAATAATTAAAATAGAATCATAAAAAAACAACTCGAAACAAAAAAAATATATAAAAACAACCAGAAAAAAAATAGAAAAACAACCAAAAACAACCTAAGAACAACTAAGATTATTGTCCATCTTTTTATGCTTGTTTTAAGTTTTTTTTTTTAAACTTTATTTTTTCCATTTTTTGTTGTTTTCTAGGTTGTTTGCATAAGTTGTTCTTGTTTCGAGTTTTTTTTTTATAAATCTATTTTTGCTATTTTTTTGTTATTTTTCTGGGTTGTTTTTAGGTTATTTTCAGGATTGTTTATAGGTTGTTTTTTGGATTATTTTTAAGTTGTTTCCATATTTTTTACTTGTTTCGAGTTTTTTTTATAAATTTATTTTTGCTTTTTTTTTGTTCTTTTTTGGGCTATTTTTAGGTTGTTTTCAGGTTGTTTCCATTTTTTTTTACTCATTTCAAGTTTTTTTTTTTATGAATTTCATTTTTAATTTTTTATTTCTTTAAATATTACATATTTTTGAGTAAATGAGTGAGTTAAAATTTTTAAAAGTGAAATATATATTTTTTCACTAAATAAATTCAATGAATATGGTTGTTTGTTTGAAATTATGATTTTTTTACTAAAAATAATTAATAATTTTATTTTGATTAATTTTTTACTAAATATTTGAAGTAAATTATGTTTTTTATATTTCATTTTTTTAGTTTTTTAGTTGAATATTTTTTTTAAGTGGTTATATTTGTGTCATGTCCGTACCCGAATAATTTAAGTTATTATGGGTTATGACTAAATTGTAAGAAAAATAAGTTTGAAGGAAATGACTTAATTGAAAGAAAATAAGTTGAGGGGCTAAACCGTAAAATGGCATAAACTGCCATTGTTATAGAAATAAAGAAGAAGAAGAAAAAGAACAAAAATGGAAAAAAAAAAAAAGGAAACGCTGTCGGAGGAAGAGGAGAAAAGGGAGAAACCAACAGTTTTGTGAGTGGATTTCTTTTCTTCAATCTTTTTGCTTCTATATTTGTTTTTGGTGAATTTATGATTGATTTGGATTGAAAATTTTGTATATGTTGAAGATTTTAGAAAATTCTAACGTTACAGGGCGATCAGACGGTGTCTGATTGCACAAAGGCAGCGCCTTAGTGTGCAAGGGTGGCGCCTCAGCCCACTTGAAGCCCTCAGGCAATGCCTTAGTGAGTAATAAGGCGACGCCTCAGCAGGCAATAAGGCGACGCCTTAGTGGTATGCAGTCGATAAGGCGGCGCCCCAATGGCCACAGAGGCGGCACCTCTGCACTGTGTCGATGCCTCAATGGTCCAGAATGTTGTTTTGAGCTGTTTCTGATCAGTATTTAACCCAAATTTATAATATACGTGATTTATGATATAAATACAGAGTTTTGATTGACCAGAAACATAAGTAGATTTGAAAATATACTGAAATTGTGAGATGTAAGACCGTGTCCGGGACACAGCAACTCACAAGCGATTAATATCATGATGAGCATGAATGCATGTGGTATTAATAGATAGTAAGTCCATATCGGGAACATGGCAAGATTGGTAGATGAGTATAGCCGATGCCTGGGTCCGGGTACACATCTTACCCTGTAGAGGTAATTGGTAAATGCGTATAGCCGTTGTTTGGGGCCGGATACACATGTTACTTTATTGATATGAACTGATAAATGTGTATAGCCGCTGCCAAGGGCCGGGTGCATATTTTACTTTTTAATTATAAGGTCGATGAGAGTGTACAGCTGTTGCTTGGGGCCGGGTACATATTCTACCCTATGGATGTAAAATAGTTATGTTGATAAGTGTGTATAACCGTTGCTGAAAGCCGGGTACATATCTTACATTTTGAACGTAAGTTGATAGTATGCGTAGCCGATGCTAGAAGCCGAGTGTATATTTTACCTTGTAAATATAAGATCATATCCGATGTGTATGTTTATCTGTTGCCTGGGGCCAGATACATATATTAATTTGGATCTTAGCAATCATTTGAATATTTTTGGTAAATGATACTATGTTATGTATTACATGAGAAAACTCTTTTTAGAATTGGAGATTTTATTGAAATGTTTAAAAAGAAACAAGGAAGTTGATTTTGAATCTTTAAAGAATTATTTTAAATGATTCTTATGAATTAATTATGAACTTAATTAATTTTATAGATTAGCTGGAGTGTTATTTTTGTTCACTCATTGAGTACTTTCGGGCTGGAAATATTCACCACTCATTTTTATTAAATTTTCCAAAGTTGAGTAGCAGTCGAGAAGATAATAAGGGAGGCAGGAGCAGTGAAGAATCTCAAGAGGATTATTAAATAGAATATTTGGTAACAGTTGTAAATTAATAATTTTGTATTGCGAGATTTGTATAATATAGTGATGGAGCAATTTTGGAATGTATTGTCACTACAACAAAAAAATACTTATAACAACATTGATCAAATGTTGTATAAAATTTAAAAAATGTTATTATAAATCTATACTATCATTTTTTGTAAATGTTATTCAAATGTAACTTTATTCGGTATGGCTAGATATTAAAATAATATTTTTATCATTTGTTGGTATTCATTTATTATAACATTAATAATAACTTTTAGTGACATTTTTTTTTTGTTGCAATAAAATTTACTTAAGTAATATTTAATAAATGTTAAAAAAATATTTTATAAAACGTCATAATATTAACATATAGCAACTTTTTAAAAATGTTGGTACAAAATATTTGTACTACATTTATTAAATATTACTAAAAGGTTATATTGCAACACTTTTATTATATTGGTTAAATTAATAATGTGTTACTATGCATATTTATATATTAACATTTAACTATACTTTTTATAATATTTGAGAAGTGTGATTTAAAATAATTATAATGACATTTTTCAAATATTGGTTATCGATAATTGTAGAAATATTTGATATTTAATAAAAAAATGTGTTTTAAACGAATTTTTATGTACATTTTTGTAATATTCTGAAACAAATTATATTTATATATATAATTTTAATTTTATACATTAACATAATATTAAATAAAAATTATTATGATTTAAGGACGCCCAAAGAGTATATGACAAACATCCATATCAACCACATCACAATAAATCTCATCACAGTATTTACTAATGGAGAAAGGTATCTTACAACGCTCTGTCACCTTGATGCACCCTACCTCCTTAATCCATCCAATGGTGTATGGATTAGGATGTTCCTCAGTCGCCAACTTCAGTTTCTCCATCATGTCTCTCCCTATGATGTTCTCTTGACTGCCACTATCAATGATGAGATCAAACAAACTCCCTTGCACGGTGCATCTAGTGTGAAAGAGCTTATGGCATTGAGTATCATCCATACTCTTTAGTGACAATATGAGTTTCTGCACTACACATGCATACTCATCGTGGTCATCATAATCACAGTCATCATCATCAGGTCCACACACCTCATCATCAACCTCATCTTCCTCTCTCTCTACCATATTCACCGCCTTTCTTTTCGGACACTCATTTGAACGATGCCCCATCTCCTCACACCTATAACACTTAATGCCAAAAAGTTTGGTATAGGGGTTGGCATTTTTGGTAGGAGTTGTAGTGTCATTCTTCTCCCCCATCATACCTTTGCCTTTCCCTACACCCATAGTGGTAGTCTTAACATTACTGGTTTGAGGTGCCTTACCCTTATCAAATGTAGCCTTATTATCTCCTCCATACCATCTGTAATTAGCAGTCCAGATTTGCTCCTGGATAAGTGATTCAGCCCTCATAGCTAAATTCCTTACCTCTTGTACACTAAAAACCATTTGTACACCGATCTTATCTCGAAGAGCCGGTTTCAACCCACTCAAAAACCTTGCTGCGTGTTGATTTTCACTTTCTGACAATTGGTTCCTCACCGCCAATCACATGAACTCTGCATTATACTCAGCTACACTCCTCATTCCCTGAGTACATCTCTGATAAGCATGGAAAAGATACTGTTCGTGGTCTGGAGGTAAAAATCTACCCCTCAATAATTGTCTTATCCTCCTCCAAGTCTGAACCGGACCACGAACCTCTCTCATCCTTATCTCTCTCAACCTTTCTCACCAAATCGATGCTCCCCCTTTTAACCGATAGGCAGCAAATTTCACCTTCCTCTCCTCGGGCAACTCAATATAATCAAAGAACCTATCTACTTCAGTCAACCAATCAAGAAAACTCTCTATATCAAGATTCCCACTGAAGTTAGGAATATCTATCTTTAGTTTGTACTCATGGTCCCCTCTGTGGTTTGGTTGCCATTGTCGTTTGCCACCAAATCCTCCATGCGCAGGTGCCATATTCCCTGCATGTGCCATATTCTCGAAGTCAGCCTCGTCATCAGATGTGTCATCATATACTCTGGCTGGCCTCCTCTAATTATTGAAAATGGGATCAACAACGGGTCTGACAGGGCGAAATCGTCTGCCTTCTTCACCATTATCATTCCTATGCCCTTGTTTGGTAACCCTAAACACAACCTGCAATTGGGTTTGCATTGCTTCCAATAGTTGGGTTATATTTTAGGTATTCTGTTGCTGTTCTTCGATTGCTCTCCAAACAGCCTGCAATCCCTGATCACCGTCATAGGATTGGTTGCCATCATTACCACGATCAAGGTTAGCCATCGATTAGGGAAAACTTGCTCTGATACCACCTAACGCAGCGTGTAGCGCGATAATCAAACACTTTGATTATTAAAGAGGAACCACAATCTCAATCCAGAGACAATTCTCAATCCAGAGAAGAAATAAGCAAAATAGCTTGATTTGATAATAATAATTGAAAAGTTAAAATCCACAAACTCTAACATTAACTATTTATAGTCTAGGCAATAAAAGGCTAAAACATGAATAATTAAATAGAATCCTAAACAAACAAAATAACTGATTAAAATTCGTATTCCCTGCCAGCACGCGAAACACGGGCGTGTTCCAACAGACACAGGCGTATTTGCAATATAAAAATACGGCAGTGCAAAACACGATTCCTTACACGGCTATGCCTTATGCTGTGTTCCTCTCTGTCCAATCTTCAGCATCTAAGACACGGGCGTGTGGACCTGATGATGATGACTGTGATTATGATGACTTCATAACAAATACCAATAAAAATGTTATCATTTATGATTTTATTTAATTTATTATTTCATTAAATTACAACAATGTTCTTATATAGATTAAATTACTGGTATTAGTTATGGATTTTTATTTATGTTGAATATTATATATATATAAATAAAAATATATATTTTAAAAATTCAAATTTCATATTTTAAATAAAAACATTTTATTACATGATAAAATATTTTATTATTTATAACAAAATAATATGCCTAACAAGAAAATTCATCATAAAATGTGTAGTTTTTTTTAGTATACACCAAAATTTCTAAAATATAATAATTAAAAATTTTCTTTTAAATAAGTATCAGATAAAATTTTTTCAACACAATTATTTTAGAAATCATTATAGCATTTTATTTTTCATTAATTATTAAAACTAAAATCTATAAGTTAACTTTTTGTATAACAAAAGCAATACAATTTTTCTGTTATTTTCAATTATATATTTCTTGTTTGAACACATTAACTAAAAAAGCAAATGTGGAATATATTTTTTATGGTAAAAGTAATAACTGAAAATTTTAAAATGGTTTAGTTTACATGAATTTTTTTTCTGTACATAAATATTTATATTAATTTTTCAATTACTTAGATTTCATCGTATTACTTTGCATAATAAGTAAAATACTATTGTTTTAAAATAATAGAAAATTTATTAATTATTTTATTTTAAATTTTTTGTATGTCAAAATATTTTATTTTGAATGTAAAATATATGAGAAATGAAAAAAATATATTTATATACTTGTAATTATCTAAAAAAATCAATAACTAGTGGTTACAAATTCTTCAATAATCTAAATAAGGGTGTCATTGTAATTCAATGAAAAAAAATCAAGTACATAGTATTATTTTCATTAGTGCGAGTGCAAGAAGAAAATTGAGGAGTGGGAATGATGTTTCCCCAAAGTTATTGCCAATTGTATACTTAATGTAAAAAAAAAAAAAGTTATATCCAAGGTGTCTCAACATTTTAATTTTTATTATTTTAATATTTAAATTAATTTTTTTACAATTAAGTGTCTGAACAAGTAAATATTTTAATAGATTTTAAAAATTAAAATATTTTTATAACTTATTTAAAATAGTAAATTGATTTTAATTATATTATATTATCAATTTATATTCAAATTTTGTTCAATGAGTGAAAATAATAACTTAACTAAAATGAAAAAAAAATGAATTAAAATTCAACCATTATATTTAATAAAATAAAAAATAAAAAATAAAAAATAATATTTATTTTTAAAATTTATTTCAATATATAAAAATAATATTTTTATTCTTAATAATTTTTAAAATATAATTAAAATAAAAATGATGTACAATAATGTAAAAGGAGGATATATAAATTAATTTGATGCTTAAAATTTGTCATATAAAAATTTTGAACTGTAAAATTTGTTAAATATATCATGTTAAAAATTTTTAACCAGTTCAAATATTTAATTATTAAAAAACAACTTAAATATCAAAATAACAAAAAAAAAATTCAAACACTATTTATGTAATATTCCAAAAAAAAAAGTTTTGGATAGCATTTTTATCTTTTTTAACGAGCAAGGAATCTGCCTAGTAACCAGCATTAAGTTTGAGCCTAATTAGTGTGGTCTATAATGATTTTTTGGACTTCAAGCCAAATAACGATGTTTGCATATGATTATGAGATTTAATATGCCAGCTGGACGGTCTTAATCATTAATTCAGTGCCCAATCAATTAACTAACAGAGTCACGCATGTATATATATATATATAACTCTGCTGGCAAGGAGAACGATTATGGTTGGCATTAACATATGTTTTTCGACCTGATTAATTATTATATCTATCCTTCCTACTTTATAAGAACGATATAATCATATTCATATATTAGACTTTTCTTAAATTCTTAAATATTTTTTTTTTAAAAAAAAAGGAAAATCAGCTTTTATATTATATCAAATTCACAATGACATTTATTTACAAATAAATATTTTGACCCCTATTAATGCGGTACAATAGCATTAAGCATACATAGAGGACCCTAAATTATGAAAACTAAAATATTGTGTAAAGTTCGCACGTCGATACAAAAGGTTATGATGATAAAAACACTACTTTTATAACCTTAATTATTAAGCTGCAAAATAAATATAATTTCAGACCCAACCACCTTTGATTACCAATAAATCTTTAGCTATAAAAATAATTTAAATACTAATATTTATATTGATGGATAGAGATGGTCTTATTGCTAAAGATTTTATATATTGTGATGTGGTGTCTACCATAATAAATGAAAATGCAATACCATATATTTTGTATATTTTGGCATTTGAAAATTAAAATAATTTATATGTATATTTTATTAGTCATTCATTCTAAAAGAATAGGAAAAGAAAAAGAAAATAACTCAATTATTTTATTTTATTTTTTGAAAAATACATTTATAAAATTTTACTCATATCAATCTCAAACGGACAAATTTGATATGTAGTGGTTTTTAATCTTGGCTTTGCTATTGATTAAAACTCAGTTGTGAATTTAGGGTTTGGAGAGGAGTTTTATTCACTTACCAAATAGAGCAACTACTTTTCAAGAAAAAAAAGAATCCAATAGCCACAAATGGAAGAAGCTATGTATACCATAAGGTTGTTGTGAGTTGTGACCGGCAGAAAAGATTAGTTGTTGGCATATTAATTTCAAGAAGAAAAATAAATGGTAAGTAGTCTACAACGTGGATAGCATGCATGCATTATTAGAAGAGGCCTTGATCGTGACAATTAATATGTCATTAAGATTTAGAAAAGAAAAAAAAAATCCCCAAAACTGTCATTAAAGAATACCAAGCGTAGTGGTGAAACTTATAGCTGATATGACCTCTTTGGCTATTACACATTTTGGCCCCTTTCGGACTCAGTTTTGGACCCTTTATAAAAATATTTCATAATAATTGACCCTTTTTTTTTGTTGTTTTTTTAAAATGTGATAGCTGACCTTTCTTTTTAATTGCTTGTTTCATACAATAATTGTAATGAGATTAAATGCATGGAATGAAGATGTCTTATAATTACGTACCAACTAATAACAGCAAAATTTGTGCTGCTTGTTCTTCAAGCAAATCTAAACCAACTTTTAGTACACATATTCTAATTAATTAGCTTTGGCTTTTCTTTTCTTTTCTTTTTTCCCTTTTTATTTTTTTAGATAAGAATTGTGTTTGGAACTGCTACTATACGTAATAACTAGACCTGGCAAAATGGGTCATTACCCATTTACCCACCTATATCCACCCATTTTAAATGGGTTTGGGTAATAAAAGGGTCAGTATAAAATATAAATGGGTAGACAAATTTTTACCCTTTATTAAATGGGTTTGAACTTTTTGAATATGGGTACCCATATAACCCTAATCTAAATAACATATTATTCTCTAATTCACTGCCACCTCCGATCCCCGCTACTGCCACCTCCGATCCCCGCTACTATATACAACTTTTTTTTAGAAAAAGCCAAATAGCTTCAAAGGAATGCTGGGCAAACTCGTGCAGTTGGCTACTTGGTAGTAGGGTTGAGCACGAGATGAAGAAAAAATTGAACTGAACCGAAAATTTAAATTGATAGACAAAAAAACGTACTGAACCGATTAATTTTAATCCCTAACTAAATGTGTAGCACCATCCAGGTACCACATACACGTGTCCAGATTAATGAAATAAAATATGAATAATAAATTTTTTTAAAAAAAAGATACTTTATATATATTAAAGTATTATTTTATACAATATACATATAATTTACATATGTATACAAATACAACATAATTCTATTACAAAATCCTTGATGCCAAAAAGGATGAAATGCACATGAGGATGGAGATGTAGTCATCAAACATGCTATCGTCCCACCTGAGTTCATGACAAACCAAGCTTTAAGCTTTCTAATCCAAGCAACAGCTCAAGTGGCTAACTATCTTGAAAACTATAATTGTAAAGGAATGAACTTGCGACTTAATAAGTAATTGATAATACAACCATACATATAGTTCCTCTCAAGAACTAATTAATAAAAACACATGCTACACATCAAAATACAAGAATTAAATATTTAGACTACGTATGGTAGTCCAAATGACAAAAGTGAAAGTGAGCACTCAAATGTCAAGCTCAAATAAAGAATCTTAAAAATAGATTCTAGCCAATCTCAAAATTTTCACTTGTATAGGACTCTTTAAGATTTCCGTAGCTTCAAACCACGCCTCATTTGGAGGTCTATAGCTCAAGTTATGGTCAAAATACTATAATTCTACAAGTGCTGCACATGATTGGTGCACGGCCGTGCCACTTTTTGGCATGGCCGTACCTGATTCTTGCCATTTTTCTTCTAGGACTGCACGGCCGTGCCAAAATGGCGCACGACTGTGCCTAAAAGTCTGCACTTGACAAATGGTTTGCAAACCATACTGCACTCTTTCGGCTATAACTCCCTCTACAGAACTCGAAATCAAGTGATTCAAAAAGCTATGGAAAGCTAACTCAGAGGAATACAACTTTTATGAAGACACCTAGGCTAAATTAATTTATATAAATTGACTAAAATGTCCTTGAAATGACTAGTGATGTCAAAACATATGAATATAACTCAATTCAAGCTATAACCATACATTATAAACACACTAGTCTACACCAAACATCTATTAATATCACAACAAATAACATTGTTGGTGTCTCAACCTATTTCCTCAATAATATAATTCATTTGTGGTACACTAAACTCTATAATAACTTATTGATACAAACACAATCTACAAGGAGTCTACCAAAAATTAGGCAGAACCTCCCCTAGAATATATTCATCTCCCTATTACAGTAGGGCCAATCCTGCAATAAACAACCACACTACTATTCCGCATTCACAATTCATTAATCTCACAAATAAAACCACATTCAACACTTATATACATACATAATGCCATAATGCATGATTATGCACAAGCTCATTTTTACTTTTCTTTTCATTCTTTTCTTTTTCATCTATCTGTGGCCATTTCTGAGATTATCTACCCCTTTCAATATCAAATCTTACACGTATACGTATATATATAATTATCATATGAATGACCACATCTGAGACTTTCTACCCCTTTCAATCTCAGATTGTGGAGCTTAAACTCCACACACACATATTCCTCATATTGATGCAAAATGCATACCTTTCAACATACTCACAACATAATATATATATTTATCATACTACACTAGGTGGCTTACACATCAAAGATACCAATATCACATATTTATACTCATTCTTGCTATTAAATTTGGCATTCACAAGTCAAGCATTGTCAAGCAATTTTAGTTACAAGAGAATTACTATACATAAGCATTGAGTTAACAATTACTTACCAAAAGCTTGAACTCTTTCTCAAGCAAAACCCTTCTATTGAGTAGGGCCTCCTTGTCCTTTTCCAACTCCTATATATCGTCACATACCAAAACCAACAATTAACCATAGCAATTCACCCCTAATACACAAGAAGGCAATAAAATGCTCCTCACTCAAATGGACCTCAAGACACACACACTAATCCAAAAACCTCCAAATTACTACTGGAGCTAGGGTTGCTCATCTATTTCCAATTCTAATTAGAATTACTCACTTTGGATAAGTATGAAATTAATTATGGATTTTACAATCCAATCAGTCTAAAACAGAGCATTCAATGAGCACTAAAATGTTTAGCCTAATATGACAAGTTTAACAGCAAAATTCAGCCAAGTTCAAAATATAAGAAATCTAGAGGACTCTTTGAAGTTTACAGAACATTAAAGTTTGCTCAAATCAGAGTTATAAAACTCAAGATATAGTAATAAAAAATAACTGAAAAATAGAGTAATTCCTACCCGAATTTCCCAATAATTACAACTCAACCAAATTCAACCAAAAAACATGTAAAGCTTACCAAATTAACTTCAATGGATATTAGACTTCCTAATTCCTCCTAATTGATTACTAGAGAAAGATCAAAAGCTTTTCAAGAATCATTCATAACTTACTCTCTTCTTCTTCCTCTCGAAGCTCTACATTTACTCTATACTAACACACACACACATATACATAAAAAATAATTAAATATACACAATATATATTAGCCAATCAAACTCCTCTATTTTAGCCTCCAAAGTCTCTTTTCATAATTACTTCTTAAGTAATTATCTACCAAATAATAATAATAATAATAACTAAATATCATCTCAATTACTCCCTAGCTCCTTAATGAGATAGACAAATACACAATAGCCCCAAACTTCCTAATATGCCAATTCACTCCAAACTTTCCCTTCAATTTAATTCTTCTCTGTGTTTATACCCAATCTTAAATTTAATAAAATCTACTAACCTTTATGCATGAAAAGAAAATACTCACGTCACAATTGCGTATATAAAAAGGCGGGTGTTACATTTCTCCCTCCTTAAAAAAATTTCACCCTCGAAATTAAACTGCTCACCATCTTCCGAAAATAAGTAAGGATATTTCTATTTCATCTGCTCTTCCACTTCCCATGTGGCTTCTTTCGGTGAATGGTACTCCACTTCACCTTCTCTATCGAAATCTCATTGTTTCTCAATTGCTTCACCTTCTGATCAAGTATTTCAATTGATTCTTCTACATAAGTTAACTTCTCAAAAATTTCAATCTCAGGTTTTTGTATAATGTGGCTCGGGTCTGATCGGTATCGCCATAGCATCGATATATGAAACACATCGTGTATAGAAGATAATTCTCTTAGAAGAGCCAATCTATAAGCCAATGGTCCAATCCTCTCAAGAATTTCATATAGTCCAACATATCTTGGACTCAATTTTCCGTGCTTGCCAAATCGTAAAATTTCCTTCCATGGTGAAACTTTCAAGAACACTTTCTCTCCGACATTATATTCCATTTCTTAGTGATGTTTATCTGTATAACTCTTCTGGTAATCTTGAGCCACTTTTAAATATTTCTTGACCACTTGAACTTTTTCTACAGTTTCTTGTATCAAGTCCAATCCTTCAATTTGTCTTAAACCTTTAACATCCTAATAAATTGGACTTCAACATTTCCTTCCATACAAAGCTTCATATGGTGCCATTCTGATGCTAGAATAAAAACTGTTATTGTAAGCAAATTTCAGCAATGGCAAGTGATCATCCTAGTTGCCTTTGACCTCTATGGTACAAGCCCTCATCATGTCTTCCAATATCTGAATCGTCCTCTCCGATTGTCCATCCGTTTGAGGATAAAAAGCCATACTAAAATATAATTTAGTACCTAAAGCTCCTTGTAAGCTTCTCCAAAAATGTGATGTGAACCGTGGATCTCTATCGGATACAATCGATATCGGAACTCCATGTAACCTCAAAACCTTAGAAACATATATGGATGCCAACTTATCTAAAGAATCTATTGTCTGAATAGGTAAGAAATGAGCTGACTTGGTAAGTCGATCAACTATTACCCACACTGCGTCATGTTTTCAAAAAGTTCTAGGCAATCCCATCACAAAATCCATCATTATTCTCTCCCATTTCTATTCTGGTATCTTCAATGATTGTAATTTTCCCACCGGTGCTTGATGCTCAGCTTTTACTTATTGACATGTCAATCATTTAGCCACGTATTTTGCCATATCCTTCTTCATTGTTAGCCACCAATAGAAAGGCTTCAAATCCCGATACATCTTTGTACTCCCGGGATGCATCACATACGGAGTAGTATGTGCTTCAATCATGATTTTCCTTCTCAATTCTCCCTCTTCAGAAACATATATTCGGTTGCCAATCACTAACATGCAATCTTCTCTAATTGTAAACTGAGTATTGATTCCCGTTTCCACTTTTTCTTTCATCCTCTTCAAATAGACATCTTCCATTTGAGCTTCTCTAATTTGATCCACCATTGATGGTTTAATTTGTAATGCCACTAACAAATGATCTTCCTACACATCAAGATTAATATTCAATGCTCGCATTGCCACCAGATTCTTCCTTTCATAACAAATGCTTTCCACTGAAATTTCCACTGTTTTACGACTCAAAGCATCGGCTACTACGTTTGCTTTGCCCGGATGGTACTCAATAATGCAGTCATAATCTTTTAGTAACTCCATCCATCTTCGTTGCCTTAGGTTCAATTCTTTCTGAGTGGAGATGTACTTCAAACTTTTATAGTCGGTGAAAATGGAAAATGTTTCCCTATATAAGTAATGTCTCCAAATCTTCAAAGCATGGACAATGGCGGCTAACTCCAAATCATGGGTAGGGTAATTAGCTTCATGAGTTCGCAATTGCCTTGAAGCATATGTAATCACCTTTCCATTTTACATAAGAACATACCCTAGACCTTGTCCCGAAGCATCCATATAGATAACAAATCCTCCCTCTCCAGTTGGTAATGCAAGCACTGGAGTAGTAGTCAGAGCTTCCTTTAACTTCTCAAAGCTTCTTTGACACTTATCATTCCACCGAAATTGTACACCTTTCTTCAATAAATTCATCATTGGCCTTGCAACAATAGAAAAATCTTATACAAATCTATGGTAATATCCATCCAAACCCATAAAACTTCAAATTTTCATCACACTTCTCGGTGCTTCCCACTCCATAATTGCTTTGATCTTTGAGGGGTTGGGTTTCACTCCTTCTTTTGAAATAATATACCCGAGAAAAGTAATTTCTTCCATCCAGAACTCACATTTGCTGAATTTAGCATATAACTATTGAGCTCTCCATATCCCACAGAAAATTCTCCAATTCCTTGGAATTCCTTGTCCCTCCAAAAGACTTTGGTTCTAGAACTTTGAGTTTGGGGCGTTTTTCCCCACCCTCACCAGCATTGTTCACCACCCTGCACAGCATGGCAACTCTTCGCGTAGATCAGTATGATCCTTGTGAATTTTTGACAAATCAACAGAAATAGATGTCTCCATCTTTTCTATGAGAGATTCAAGATCAGCAACCTTATCCAACAAAGGCTTGTCATCTTCGATCTCTGGAACAGCACCGATTAAAGCCTCAATCCGTGCCACACGTTCTCTGAGTTCATTGTTGCCCCCAGCCATCA
>CATIWO010224352.1:0-21726 GCA_949673435.1 Macaranga tanarius | reverse complement strand
CATTTTTTTTAATTCTGTAATACATTAATAATATCTATATAGAATTTTTTAAAATTGAATAACTAATAAAGATCAGTATTGACAATGATGAACCTACATTATTTAAAAAATGAACATACAACAAATGACTGATGAACCTGTAGATTTAAAAAATGCTGAAACAGGAATATAAAAATCTGAGTATTAAATCTGATGAAGGTATACTTGATAACTAATAAACCTTTGAGTTTAAAGTAATGAACATGTGGTTTATAACCAAACAAACAAATAAAATTAATAGAAGCGAAATTATACTCAGTAATGAAAATGAATGAACCTACAGTCAAATTTCAATGAACCTGTAGGTGAAAGTGAATGAACCTACAGTCAAATGTCAATGAATCTGTAGGTGGTGAAGTTCAATGAACATGTAATGGACAATGAATAAAGTTGTATACATTTTTACTTTAATAAAGAATTAATTGTGATGAATGTTGTAGTACATTTTTTTTAATCATGTAATACATTAATAATATCTATATTGAATTTTTTAAAATTGAATAACTAATGAACATCGGTATTGACAATGATGAACCTACGTTATTTAAGAAATGAATATACAACAAATTACTAATGAACCTGTGGATTTTAAAAATGTTGAAACATAAATATAAAAATCTAGTTATTTATTTTTTTTCTTAAACCTACGTTATTTAAGAAATAAACATATCATGCTTATTGTTATGTTAAGAAAGTAACCGCCGTTAATTTAATATTTAAAAAAATAGGCGGGCTTTTATATTATGTCGCACACACGTGTTATGAATCCCCGGTCCATATTGCAATATGGACAGGGGTCTATGATATAACAATTCGGGGAAGGAAAATATTATATCTAATTGTATTTGGATGATAAAAAATTATTGAGAAGGTGAATGGAAAAATATTATAATTTTGTTTGGATGGATAGAAGGAGAAATAAAATAATAATAATAAAAGGCAATTCTATCATTATAAATAAAAAACACTTATAAATATAAGAAGTGTATTTTAGAATTAACAATAAAATAATAAGGATAAAAGTGTCTATACATCTTAAATTTCATTCCCTCCAAGAGTTGAAACTTTTTACACCTCAATTTGGGGTGTAATCAATTTCCCCTCCTATAAGGGGAATGAAGGGGAATTATTTCCCTTTAATTTCCTTCCCCGTCAATTCCTTTTTATTATCCAAATAACATAAATTTTGATTCCCTTTATATTCCCTTCCCTTCCCTTTCTATTATACTCAATCCATGCATAGGGTAAGAGTGGTAAACATTGATTTTATAACACATAATAATAAGTATTATATACATGATTAAAGAAAATGTGACACACACATATATATATATATTTTTTGTCTGCATTGTCTGTACCGGATGTACACTCTACAGTCAAATTTATAAAGTATAATTTAAATGTTTTATAATTAACTAATAAAAAATTTAAATGTTTTATATTTTACTAATAAAAATAAGATATTTTTTTATTTATAAATTCAATTTAAGGATGTAATATATGTGAAGTAGGCAAAATTTTTTATATCTATTATATGTTATAAATTCTATGGAGGGATGAAATATTAAAAATTTCCCTTCATTCTCTTTGTGTAGGAGGGTGGCCGAGTGACCTCATTGTTGCACTACAAGGCAGGCAAATTTGATCATTAAGAAGATATGATTGAACTTTGAAGGAGATGGATATATGTCTTTTGCCTATGCACTTTTATCATGGGAAATAGCAGCAAGGTCCAACTGCATGCCTACAAAAATGATGGTATGGTTACACGTCGAGATGGTACAAATTTGTTGGGCCAACCCAACCCAAAATCAATCACATGCCTCCCTCCACCACTGGATTTCATTATTGATGATAACGATAACACTCAAGGAACTCACCAGTCACAAACACTCACACCTGGGTCCTTCAACTTTTAAGAGACTTTCACCAATTTAAAATAGAAAAATTCTTATTTACATTTAAAATATATGATATATGATATTCAATCGTTAGATATATGATATATATTTTTAATATTATATATTTTACAGATAAAAATTATAAATTTAATTATAAAGTGTAATACATTTATAAATAATAATTTTTTTAAATATATATACAATAATACATATTTTGAATATTTTATATTCAATTTTTAAATAATTAAAATGTGCTTCAACTATTTAACACTAATAAGCATGCCATATATTTAGTAATTTGGTATATAGATAGAATTGTAGAAATATACAAATCAAATTGGATAACAAATTAATAGGAAAATAGTCTAGTGACCATTTAAAAAAATATATATATTATAAGAAATAAAGCTTAAATTATGCGGTTATTTATAAAATTAAATTTTATTTGAATTTAAAAAGCAAAAATTACTCCTATTATTATATTAATGAGATAACATCTCCGTAAATCCTAAATAGAGTTATGTTTTTTCAATTGAGTTATAGAAGAAAAATATTTTATAATAAAGTCCTAATAGAAATAAAAATATTCATCGTTAGTCCTACTCTGTCAACTACAACAGAACATGCTAATGTGGGCGACAAGTTGCACTCCTTTTTGCTATCTCAGCCGCCACGTAATGGAAATTACCACGTCAGATTTCCACTCATTAATAAAGTAGGGTTGCTAAACACTTTTTGGAGAAGAAGACATCACAAGAGCTAGAGAAACTGAGATCGAAAAAAAAACGCACCAGATCGAAGGAGGGGAAAGCAAAAAAGTGAAGGATATTCAACAACCGAGCAAAGGGATGAACCGTGATTGTGGCCAAAGGTGTGTGGTGAGAACTTCATGGACTAGTAGAAATCCTGGGAGAAGATTCATAAGTTGTGAGAAGGCCGAGGTAATGTTATCACTTCAAATCAAATCTGTCGTACATTGCTTGATACACATCTAATTATGCAAACTTTTCTTCTCATCTCTCATAAAATAATACTTTGTCACTTGTTGAATTGTAGGGAGAGATGTGATGTCAATTTTTTGAGTGGATTGATCCACCTATATGTGTAAGAGCACAACAAATTATCCCAGCTTACTAAAGAGGATTAATATCATTGAAAATGAGAATGGAAGACTGAAGAGAATGAACAAGAAGTTGAGTGTATTATGTATTATTTCATGGTTAATTATATTGGTTTTGTGGTGCCGTTAAATGGTTTAAAATTATGTGAAGGACTGTAGGCTGCAGGTGTAAGTATATAATGGCTATGTCTATTTGGTGTTATTAGAGGGGTTAAGTATATGTAAAGGCCTCAGTAGTGGTTGTGAACTTAAATTTGTGTAAGTTATTTTAGAAATCAATGAAAGTTAATCTAAGTTAATAGAATTGTTGGACTTTAAATTTTTATGCAGAAAGCTGAATGGTTAGTTTGTCATTTAAATAATAATAAAGAAGCTCCAAATAAATAGATGAATACTACAAATACAAAAGCTTCAAGGAACTATAGCATTGTAATCACTTCATGATAAAAGTATCATATTAAGATGTAATCAATAGCTATTATGAATAACTTCAAACTGCAAATACAAGCACTTCATGATTAACATTGTTTTTAAATAAATATAAACTTAGCATTGTAATCAAAAGACTTTTTGGCGAGCTAAGATTCGGTTTTTAATAAAGCAAAACCTACCAAACACAATAAGATTTTGATCCATCAACCTCCAAATTTTCCCAAAAATGGCGACATAAATTAAGGCCAAAACATTTAGGATTGTTCTATCTAAACATCAGTGTGCATCTTTTGAGCTTGAGATTTTTGTGTTTGGCACAATGGCTAAGACTGTGGTCCTACCACATTGATCTCTTCTGCTGATAATAAAGGCATACTAGCAGTTGCACTTGGTTGAGGAGCAGCAATAGTGTCTATTAAAAATGATGAAAAACCAAGCTGAGCTTCCACTGTACTCCGATGAGTTACAAGTTTCCCTCTCCACATCATAGTAGGACTGTCGCTACATCGTGAGTATGGGTGATAATTTATCCAGTGTTTACTTTGATTACCAAGTTATGTTCACTTTAATTTATCTGGTGTTCACTTTGATTACTAGCCTTTGTGGTTCTTTCTCCAATTAGCAAACAAATTCCTTGCACACCATCTTCTTTCACAGTCAGGGAATAACTCATACACTACAGGCATCAAACCCTTCAAAACACAATATGCAATAAGTTAAAATATCACATTCCAGTGCAAGCAATAACTGAAACAACATTTATAAAATAAAATAACTTTTTATAAATGAAATCACTTAATAAATCAGTAACATTAATCAATAGCTTTAATAATCACTAAGAAATAACTAGTTATAAAGTGAAATCCATAACTAAAACAACAGTTATCAGGTGCATGCAATAACTGAAACAACATTTACCAATTGAATGCAATAGTTAAAATTGACAGTAATAGCTGAAGTACATAACATTAACTTCATACAATAACTAAGACAACTAGTAATAACAGAATTCAATAACTAAAACAAGTACCATTAGCTGAATGCACAACCTGAAATAACTACATTTTAAGTAATGGCATAATAGAAAGAAGATGCAACTAACTTTGAAATTAGTGTATTAATTATTGACTGTAACATAAAATAATCAAATGAATATACAATGCATTGATCATAATCTATTACCTTGCATTAATCTGACATAAATGTCCATCCGGATCCTAGTCCTATGCCAAAGTCATCTTGTAATAGTTCAAGAAACCACTTCCAATTGTCCTTATTTTCAACTGTCATAATTCCCCAAGCAATTGGAAACATTTGATAATTTCCATCTCTGCCAACCGCTATTAAGACCTCACCCTTAACCATACCTTTGAAAAAAGCACCATTAACTCCAACCACTCTCCTACATCCAGTTAAAATCCCTCTATTACAAGCATCAAATACAATATAAATCCTCTTGAAGGTGTTGTCATCATTTGTCTCCAATATGGCTGAATTCCCTTCATGTGCTCTCGTAATCTCTAACACATACCTCCATAATTTTTCAAATTCATCAACTGCATTCCCTTTCAACTTGTCATATACTATCCTCTTAGCTCTCCAACACTGTAGTAAATTCACCTCTAACTTCATTTCATTATTCACTAAATCTTTGATTTCATATAATTTTAATGCTGGAAAAGTTGAGAACTTTTGCAATAAAAAGTCTGCTAGCTTCTTATGAGTGAATCTGCATATCTTGTTGACTAGATTATAGTTATGCTGGTCAGTGAAAGCTATAACCTGAAAAACTCCACTCTTACTATCTTTAGCACCAGAAATATACCATGGACACTTAGGCATTTTGCATCTCATCCTTACATATGCTGGTGTGTTCTTAGTAAGCCTAAGCTCTTTCCTCTCAAAAATAGAGTATCTACCTAAAGCTTTCTTGAACTCAGTTGATCCCTTAAAAGTCATACCTGTTGTGAACACAACCCGGCTGCATTTTGGATTGTATGTAGGAAATGTTATTTTCTTTCTACCACCTTCTTTTTCATTTTCTTCATCAATGTCCATGTAATCGCAATCAGATGAGTCTATGTACTCAGTCTGATATCCATCCTTTTCAGCTGCTTCATTCTCCTTAATTGCTTTTACATTTTCATCTGTTATTTTCTGATCAGTCTGTTTAACTCCTGCCTTTGCACCTTCTGCACTCTCACTCATAGTGGCCAGATACTTTCCTTTCCTTAAGTTTCTTAAATTCTGCCTCACTTCTTGTAGCTCCAAATCATTACCATTAGACAAGTATTCTTCATTTACTTCAATAAACTCCTCTTCTTCATCTCCATTATTTAATTCTTCTTCTTCTATTCCATCAATTATGTCTACTCCTACCTCACCAATTTCACCCCCTTCCTCCAGTTCATTTACCCCAATGTCATTCAATAGCTCTTTAAAATTCTAACTGTCCTTCTCAGGTTCAGACAGTGACCTATAAGAACTTGTACCCTCTATATTGTTGTCCCTCACAATATAAATATCAGTCTCTCCTTTATCATTCAATATAAATAACAACTGACATGTTGTTGCATCGTCAAAAACATGAACCAAATCACCATTATAAATATTCCTAAAATAAATTTTAAAATTCCCTTTCTCCTTTAGTTTTACTTTAGCATCATCAAGTAAGCACCAGTAACCTAACCTATCACTGTCCACTGTTTGACTAAACACTTCCCCTCCTTCATAAACATTATTAACCACTCTCCCCCCAACATGCCAAACTAAATATGCATCCATTCTTATCACCTATTTAATACAAGTATAAATTATAAAAATCAGTATCCTTGTCAACTGAATAAGCAAATATAATTTATCTAATGAAACCCTAACTTTCAAATTTTAATAATGCATAACAAACAAAATTAGTCAAACACAACCCTAATATTCTAAATCATATTATCATTAAATATATATCAACTATTCACCGTTCATAAACAATATTGGCAACTTTATTTATTTAAAAAATAAAAAAACCCACCACTCAATACAAAAATACAAAATTAAACACTGAACTTATCTGTCTATAGCAGCACCATGCACGTTTCACTTCGATCTTCAATTAAATTTATTATCCTTGGTCCACAACTTTAGCATTTGAAAAGTGTTATTTTTTTTTATTTCCAGAAAGTGTCGTCCCTTTTTTTTATCCCTTTCTTTTGAAAATGATGGATGATGGAATTTTTCTCCAAAAAGTCCTTCACAAACCCTACTTTCTCAAGTTGTGGTTTTCTGACGTGGCACCAATGACAACATGGCACATAGCAAGACCAACTTCTATTACGTGGCAACTGAGGTGGTAAGGAGGAGTGCAACATGTTGCTCACGTTAGCATGTTCTGTTGTAGTTGACGGAGTAGAACTAACAGTGGGTATTTTTATTTCTATTAGGACTTGATTATAAAATAATTTTCTTTTAGGACTCAATTGAAAAAATATAACTTTGTTTAGGACTTACGGGGCTATTATCCTTATATCAATTGAAAGAACAAAAATCTTTAAATGCAAAGGTTCAAACTTAAACCTCAGTAGTGTGTGGCACTTATCTCAAAGTATGATGTAGGGTGGTACTTATGTGGGGTGCTTGAGTTATTAGAACATATGCCATTACTGATATCACCCAGAAATAAAAAAGGATAATTACACCAGCAGTCCTATAAGTTTAGTGATTTTCACAATTTAGTCCTATAAGCTAATTCTTTAACAATTGAATCCTATAACTTTTTAAAAATATCAGTGTTAGTCCTAGTCTGTTAAGGTGGACGGAAATTGATGAGCTATCTGACTTATTGCCAACCTCTCTTGTCACGTCAGCATCCTCCTACCACATAAAAAAAGTAAAAAAATAAAAAAAATTATAATGTAGCTTACAAAAATGGAAGGAAGATTTTCCTCAATTTCCATCAACTTTATGCAAGTTAGAAGGTTTAATTTTATCGGGAATATTAAGCAGACAAAAGAAAAAAGAACAGAATAAGAACACAGTAAGAAGAAGAATAGAAGAAGCAAAAAGAAAATATGAATCCTCTTTATAATTGTGGTAGAAGCACAATTATGTGAACTTCTTGGACAAATAATAACCCGGAAGACGATTCTTCACATGTGAAAGAAGAGAGGTAATTCATTACTCACCTTTATGCTTTAGTTGCAATATGTGGCTTGTATATAGCTTTTAACAACTTTTTTTTATTATTGTTGTTGTTATTGAAGAATGAAATGGGTTGTGGATATTTTTAATGGATTGATCCCCTGTGTGTGGCAGGTGTAAAGAAATTATTCCAGGACTGTTAAGAAGGGTTAGGACAACAGAAAATGAAAATGCAAGGTTGAAGAAGAAAAATAAGAAGTTAGTAATATGGTGTGCCATATCGTGGATGATAACTATGCTATTGTTTTATTACAAGTAATGTTAAAAGTAGGATGAAATAAAGAAAGAAGAAAGTTTAGTAAAGAAAGTAGCAAAAAAGTGTGGAAGCTTTGATATATGTGTCTATATATTAGTGTGCAAGCCTCTTGAAATTTAACTTCTTTGTTTTGTTAATTAGATTGCATTGATGATCATTCACATATGCTATTACTTAAAACATATCTTTTTTACCGCCATTTGAACTAGAAATATACCAAGGACATGTAGATTTCTTACATCTCATCCTAATATAGGCTTTTATATTTTTTGTATATATCAAATCATGCCTCTCGATAATAGCATACCTACATAGAGCTTCTTTAAATTGACCTGCATTTTCGATTGTCATCCCAACACAAAAAGTAGGTTTTTTGGTTATTGGATCAAAGGCTGGAAACTTCTTCTTTCTCCTCCCTCCTGTAATGCCAGCATCTTCATATGTCAAAGCATAGCTGCAATCATCTGAATCCACATAGTCAGTGTTATCACCAAAATTTTCTACCTCATTTTCATGACCTTCATGTTGTTGTTATTATGCTGTGGCCTTGAATTTTCTACTTCAACATCATCATTCCTCTTTCTGTAATTCAACTTCCTCAACTTTTCCCTTACTTCATCTAACTCTGTGTCATCATCATCAGAAAGGTAATCTACATTTATTTCTTTATCAGTCTCCCCATCTTCATTATCTTCATCTGCTTTAATAAACACTGCACCCTCACTTAAATCACCTTCACCAACCTCACCTAACTCATTGTCAACTCCACTAACATTTATGTTATTTCTAACCCCACCTGCCCTTGAACATCCTATATTAATACCATTTGCATTTACCCCACTAAAATCAGCAATCCCACTAACACTAACACTCCTCTCCCTACTAACACCCTCCCCATATTCCTCATGAATCACATATATATTCACTTCTTTTTTCTCATTTAAAATTACGAGCATTTTGCATGTGCTTTAATCATCATACAGTAGTTGTAACTCTTCATTATCAGGAGCTTTAAACTATAATTAAAAGTTACCTGGTATCTTTAGTTCCTCTTTTGCATGTCCAAGTAAACACCAGTATCCTAACACATCTGGATCTACCAACTGATCAGTAACAAAACCCCATTCATATGTGTTGTTCATAAAATTCCCTCTATAATTCCATATAATGTAGCAATTAGCCATACTAAAAGCACAATATCTACATGCAAAGAAAAAATTAGAGTCAGCAGATTACTTCCCAACATTGAATATGTTTAACGAAGCCAAAAAATATTACTTCCCACTATCGATTTCTTTTAAAAATCAGAAACAAACATAACATAGCTTTTTCATCAACTTAGAGATTATTTGTTTTGCCTTTTTGAAACATATGGAACCATTCCTCTTTACATAAAATTTCAGAAAGCAACAAGCTTTTGTTGCAGACAAGACAACGGTTGAAGAAGAAGATAATCCCAAATTGAAAGTACCGCCCAAACCCTATTTTTTTTGAATCAGTGGAAGTCTGACGTGTTCATCAGCTTAGTTGGATTTATGCGTTGGCTTGATATATTCACATGGCAGGAAAACAGCATTACAAAAGCGACGTCGTTTAAAACAGCTCATCAATTTTCGTCCACCTTAACAGACTAGGACTAACGCTGATATTTTTAAAAATTTATAAGACTCAATTGTTAAAAAATTAGCTTATAGGATTAAATTGTGAAAATCACTAAATTTATAGGACTGCTGGTGTAATTATCCCGAAATAAAAATGTCACTATAAAGGCTGTAAAATTGATCTTCTGGTACATTGTTACGAGTCCCTTTTTTTTTTTTTTTTGACACTAATGTATTTTTTTTAATCACTAATTTTTAAAGTCCATTAAAATCTAATTAATCTAATTCAATCCGAACAGAAATATAAAAAGTAGTAAAAATCTCTCAACTACTATTTAATATGATTATATATACCACTTGAACTCAAAATATTATCTTAAACAAAAACAATCCCTGCCAATTAATTTCAATAATTGTTGGTTCTAGTATATTTTAGTATATAATACTTGCAAAAAGAATGAGAGATGGAGAGGCAAGGACTCGTAAAATTTTACCCCATTTCTATCATTTTATTTCCTTCCAAAGCCAATGCCAGCCGGAACAATACATTGAGCCAAAAAGCTAAAAAAAAATATCTCACAATTACAATCCCATTTCAAGATGTTTTTGCTGTATCTACTAAAAGGGTCAGAACCCAGAAATCTGCCCCTTTTTTTTTCCTTCACTCTTTCCCTTATCCTCTCTGTATACATTGCAAATCCCAAAAACAACATTAATACAAAGTTTCTGTAGTTTCCTTACAAATGTATTTGGTGATATTCACAATGGAAACCATAAACCTTTTTCAAGTCATTCACTCAGACTACTTTTTATTCTTGAACCTAAAAGAATATGACCTTGATCCTTTTGTCTTTTTACACAAAGCTAACTTGCAGAAAGTTCCACTGCTACACTACACGTGATGGCGCGGCATATGGGTGAAGAATTTTGCTGAAAGAACTGCGTCAGACTGTTGTTGCTTTCATTAAGAATTGGGGACAAAGGTGCCGATGTATCCGAACCCCATTATAAAGAAGGCAATTGCTTGCACGAATAGGTATAAGAAGTAGTGGTTTTTACCGAACGCAACATCATAGCAACCACAGAAGAACAGGTAAGCTCCAGTCCCAAGCTCTAACAGGTGGAGTCTGTTTCAAATATCAGATAAAATTTAGAAAGGTAGGTAAGTTATCTTATTTGCATAAGTAAATTAACACGTACCTTTCTCCGAATCTAAAACGAGGTTTCTTTGGTGCTTTGGTAGCTTTTGTCTTGAGAGCATCTCCTAACTTTTCAGTGACAATCCATTCATTTACTCTGCCAGCCTCCAGCAATCCAATGAAGGTAGCTTTGGTCCTGTGCAGTGACATGACATTCTCAAACAGGATCCAAAAGACCATCAAGTGAAGTGATCTGCAAGAACCAACAAGCTTAATTCAAAATCAAATTAATCTAAAGGAGACATCATGTATGCTACGATAAATTTGATTAGAAAAAAAAAAAAGAAAACAGAAATTGATGTTTAGACCTTGGAGTTCCAACAGCATTGAATATGGTAATGATTGATGGAATATACACAGCTCCCCATTTCGGAACCGCAACTTCAGGTACTAAAACAGTTGCAGGCAATACAACACAGTAAAATACAAAAGTAACAATGTGGGCAACAATCTTCCTCACTATGAAGAAGTTGTAGATCACATGTACTTTCTTCCACAAGCTCACTTTCTGCATTTTTAGACATGAATAAAAGCATTGAGTTAATCATGCTTCAACCTTTGCCTTATCGACAAAAGAACATTTGAGCTCACCTTATTTGTCATAATCTCCATCAGCATTTTCCTGAAGAGGTTAGCAGGACCACACGACCAACGATGCTGCTGATAGCGGTACGCCTTGAAGGTGCTAGGCAACTCATTTTTCACCTGTAGCATTATTCAAACAAAAGGCATAATTGAAACGCTATGCTTTACAACATGCATATAATTAAAGGGTAATGATAATTACCATTTTGACCTTCCTATTTTACAGAGGCAGATTATCTGTGGGGGTTGTAAAATTATTTTGTTGCCCTCAAAAAAAATATTCCTCCTTCTATAACACGGGGACAAACTGGTAATTTGCCCCTCCGCGTGATGTCTCGCGCCGAGACAAGAGTCATTTCCGATAATTAAATTAACTAGTTTCGTATCAGTGTGGGAGAAGTCTAATGATCAAGTTTTTTAACAACATCATGAGATATAATATTTAAATACTGCAGTTTTTCATTCGGATTAATTCTATTGTACAGTTCATCAATATTTATATTCTCTAATCTTCATTTTAATAAAAAATTAACTAGTTTTGTTTTTTTTTTTTCTTATACTTTTAATTGTCTATTTTCGTGCGGTATCATTGTCAGTCCATTAGATATATAGCTTGAACATCTTTAATCAAGTTCATAAGAAACAAATAACCAAAAGAAAAACGAACCAAAAAAAATGTAATTGTTATTTAATTTACTTGTAATGGTAGGTTATCACTTATCAGCATATGAGCTTGTCAGAATTTATAACATAGTTTATTAAGTTGTTGACTAATTTTAAAGTGTAAAAAAATACATAGGACACATTTTTAGAATCCTAGAAGCCGTCCAAGGTGAAGCCTGAACTTACAAGCAAAACAAAGTCGCAACTCATTAATTAGGTGCACGATCTTTGTAAATTGTTGTTGAAATTATCTTAAAATTTACCTTAAGAGTACCAAGGTACAAAAATTTCCAGCCTTTGAGACTAGCTCGGACAGCAAGGTCCATATCCTCTACAGTAGTCCTATCCTTCCAGCCCCCAGCTTCATTGAGTGCAGCAATTCTCCATACTCCTGCCGTTCCTGTTCCGTAACAACCATTGAAAATTACTACTAATTTTTACAATTTTTGTATTAATATCACTCGTATTGCAGTTTAAAGTCCTTAATTTCAAAATTCCTGAAGACCACACTAGTGCTATCAAATCAAAACTTCTTGTTCAAATTCTGAAGTATTGAGACGTTGGCAATAGTAATTATTAATTAATGATTACTTAATAGTAATTTTATTTTGAATATGATTTCCTGTAATAGGTAGTGGGTTGGAATTTTATTTCTCTATTTTTCCACAATTAAAAATTAATATACTAACACTATCTCATCTAAAATAAATTTAACAATTAATATATGTTTGTTCATGCAGTTAGAAATTTTAAAAAATTTTAAAATAAAATTACAAGTTCAATTTTTATGTATCTATAAATAAATATCGAAAGTATTTTACTTTTTTTTTAAAAATTTATTTTTTTCAAATTTGAAAATAATTTATCAAATATTGGAGATATCAAATGAAAAAAATTAGCAATTAATTAGTTAGCTAATTACCATTAAAGCCAAAAAAGGCATAAGTAGAAGACCCCACTTCTTGTTCAACGGTGAAATGGTAATCCAAAGACATTTCTTGCATTCTTGTCATCAAGCACTCGTCAGAATTCACTGCAAAACAAACCAAAAAAAAAACAAAAACCCACTACCCAAGTCACCAACAAAATAGCTGGCAAAAACACATATTCATTATAGATGATTATTATTAATAACCCCAATAATTTTTTCTTCCAAAAACGATCAAATTCATCAATATCAAGTGTCGGTTAGTAGAGGTAGACAGTGACATGAGCTCAAGGTCCACCATTAAATATTTGCACATGCAGCTGCTGCAAATATTAAGAAGAATAGCAACAATTTTTTTTCCTTCAATTTTTGTAATATTGAGACACATATACCCCTTAATATAATCTTCAATGGCCAAACATGCCCCCATATAGCTACCCTTTTCATCTTTTGACATTAATTGGGGTAGATCCACCCAAAAATCTAGCATTCCATGCCAAGTGATTAGAGTGGACAGTGGAGACATTGGCAGCTTTTGCAGAAAAAAAAAGTGTAAATAGCTAAATTGTTGCCAAAATGCTATTTTGCTAAGGTTGCTTGTTTCAATTCACATGGACCATACTTGGTGGTCCTTTTTTAATCAAGGCAATGCATGTATATGTATATAGTACATGTCACATTGTTTTTATTTTTTCCTTTAAGGAAAGAAAATAAAAACAATAGACATTTCCCATCCCTTTTCTAAAACACACGTTAAATTACAAGTATGAACCATTTCTTTCTGGGATGTTCTTGAGAACAAAAATTTTTGGGGAATATTTTTTTGTTGGTTATAGGAAACACAATGGCCCATCAAGTATATTATCATGTTTGTAGCATATGATTTTCTTTAATTAGATTTCTAAAAAAAAAAAAAGAAATATCACAATGTTAAAAATAATTTGAATACCTATTGGAAAAAAACATATTTAAAAAAATTAATTACAATAAAACAAAGCAATCAAAATTGTAGATATGTCTTGTTTTTTTAAATTAGAGCGATGAAAATTTTACCATTTATTAATAATTTATTATACTTTTTAACTGAATTTCCCACCATAAAAGGAGAGAGCAGAAGGGTCGAAGGGTCGAAATTGAATGTCTGCAATTTTTATCATTTGAACTACTCATGACAACTTTAACACTATATATATATATATATATTCAATGATAGAAATAAATGATAAACCTAAATTTAGTTGCAATTGAATTGAGTTTGTTATGTTCATTTATTTCCAAACGCACCTTAAATACAACATCCAAAAGACTAAAAGAGAGTCAACCAAAATTAAATTAAATCAATGACCAACACAACATGTTTTTTTTTTTTTTTAGAAAACACAACAACATGGTTTAATTTATAATCTTCAAATAATTTTGCTGAATTGGGTTTAATTTAGCAAGTGGGTCCCACCAAAATAAAAAATATCCTATGTGTCAAAAATATAGATGGACAGGATGGATGACACCATCCCATTAGCACCCAACCAACCAATCCCTCTAAAAAAACCCTACAAAAAGACCCACCGACAGTTTCTTGAAAACAGTGATATATTATAATTAACAAAAGAAATACTAATAATTATTAATTAATAACCAGATTAAGAAATGTTAAGTCAAAAATTTGTGTAATTAAGCGATATTACCAAATTTCCAACGAGCCTGAACCAGACCCAGTTCAGGATTATGGACCAGAAAAGGAATGGTTCGCCATAGGAAGTCAGGTTCAGGTTGAAAATCTGCATCAAAAATGGCTACGTAGTCACAGTGTTTAACGTAGCTTCGTTTCATGCCTTCTTTTAGAGCTCCAGCTTTATACCCATTTCTATTATCTCTTATCTCATACTTTATATTGATGCCTTTGCTTGCCCATCTCTGACACTCTAGTTCCACTAAATCCTGCACCAACTCAATTTCCATGCAAAACCATTATTAGCTTAATTGATAATACGGAACATGCTGGAAACATGGATTAAAAAAAAGGGAAAATGGGTTCTTCTGCTTTTTTTTTCTTTAAAAAAAAAAATTGTTTAAAAGAAGTGCAGCAGGAGCAGCAAAACTTGTTAAATAAATGTTTTTAATTGAAAATGGTGTAGCTTCTCTGCTTGCCTTGATAGTCGGGTCTGTTGAATCGTCAAGAACTTGAATTATGATGCGATCAGAAGGCCAAGAGAGACCACATGCAGCTCCAATAGAAAGCTGATAGACCTGATAAAAAAAAATGATCAAAAGGCAAAGCAACAACACTATTAGCTCATCATATAGAGCACCACAATTAGTACTATCTATAGATGTAATGTAAAGAAAAGAAATAGAAGCAGAAAAAAAAAACCTCTTTTTCGTTGTACATTGGGATTTGAACAAGAACCATTGGATAAGCAGAGTTACCCAACTCAACATCATCTTTTAAAGGTTCCCATTTGTAACGTTTTTCAGGTTTTCGACCAAAAATCTTCACCAGTGTAATCACAATGCCCATATAAACTCTTTCAACGAAGAGCATCAACGACATCAGCAAGCAAACAGCAACCGCTAATCGTAGTAAAGGGACGATTAATGGTGCTCGGATTTGATCCCAAATTATCAGAAACTGCATTGAAATATCATCTCTAGCACCTTGAAATGCGTCAGGAATGGTTGTTGTTGTTGTTAACCGATCCATTTTGCCTTGGCTTATAAAATTATTACCAAAAAAACAGCAAAAACAGAGGAAGCGGAAACAGTATAGAAACAGAAGTGGTTGATGATTGTTTACAGATTTTAAAAGAAACCCATGAACAAGAGATCTAAATATAATTTAAAGGACACAAAAAAGAGCAAGAATATCTTTAATTTCTTTTTTCCTTTTCTTCTGCTATACGCAAGGCAATATAGAGGCAGAGCTGGAATGTCAGTTGCTGCCCCGAAGGAAATAAAGAAAAAAGAAAGCTAGCAACAAGAACTCATGCACATTATACACATACATATAAACAAATACACACTAGTGGAAATGAAAGGTTGAGTTTCTTTATTTTTATTTCAAGAAACTAAAGGAAAAGAAAAGGCAAATATATTTCTGCTTGTGTTATTGAAGAAAAAAACAGAAGCAGAAAACAAATGCCAATGCAGAAGCTGAGAGAATTAATTGAAAAGAGCAACAAATTATGCTAGAGAATAATGCCTTTATATAACCCCTTCTCTTCTGTTCTTATACATTTTTTTTTTTTACTCCACTCTCTTTTTTCTTTGTTTATTATTTCTTTCAATTTTTATTTTCTGTGCATCAAATTTTTTTTAAAAAAAAATTATTTTTCTTCTTCTTTCTTCTTTTTCTATAGGCCTCAGGACTGAAACACAACCTGTTTCAACCACAATTCCGACTGTTATTTAAAGCTATTCACTATGATAATAAGGAAATTTTATTTATTTTTTAATCATTGCAACTAGTGAATGTGTGGAGGTGGGACTCCAACCCGAGCCTTCACTTGCTAATGAATTGTGGGAGAGTTTATTACTTACTTCATATATATTATATATTTGATGGTTAAATTTATAATTCATATATTAAATATTCTATATTTTAAATTATTCATGTGTTATAAATTAGCCCTTGGTTGTCAATCATTGCGAGTGAATAAATATTTTCTTAAATTACAATATAATATTTAACAAGATAAGTTTTGTTTTAATTGTTCAATATATAAATAATGTTAATAACTTATTATCAAAGTATACAAATTTATACATAAGTGCTAAACAATCAAATAGATAGTAAAAAATGTTCACATGTGTGATCAGCATAGAATCCTTGTTGTAAGATATAACTTAGTATTTCCATTTTCCCCACCTAATTTATAGACATAATTATTTATATTTAAAAAAAAAAAACACTTCATCTACCTTCTAACTATATATATATATTTTTGTCGGTAATCAGCACATGAAACTAATGCATATTTTATAATTTCTTTTCTATAATAATGTTAAGTTTACTTTTATTTTTGGGTCCTCAACCTCTGGCGCTAAATTTTTTAATTTAATAAGTATAAATTTATTTGCACTTAACAAAATAAATAATTTAAAAAAGTTGAAAGGACAAAATAGGAAATGAAGTCACGAAACAAAACGACGAGTTTAGTGACATGGGTTCAATTTTTATATGATGACATAAATGCCCTTGGTGTTGTCTGTTGACTTTTGCATGCTATGTAATGGAATCATTTGGTTTTTATTTTTTCTCATATTTTGTATTAGCAATTTTTTTAAAGAAAGTATGATGTAATTTTTCTTCCTCTTTAATATATTTTTCAAAATCAACTAAGGTAAGCTACAACTTATAAACAATTTATAATATAATATGTTCAAATAATACATTTGAAATAAGTAAATATATTTTTTATTGATATAAGTATAGTTTCAGCTAATTTTTTAACATATAAAATTATTTATTATCCCAAAATTAAATAAGAAAATTTTATATGTTGTTTGATTTTATTATAATTAGAAATATGATGAATTTTTTAACATATTAAATTATTTATTATCCCACAATTAAATAAGAAAATTTTATATGTTGTATGATTTTATTATAATTAGAAATATGATGAATTAGGTAATTAGGGAGTACCTTTACAGAAAAAGGCTGGATATTTCTATAAGATGTATTTTATATTCAAATTTCATTAAGTAAAATGAGAAAAAACAAGCTACACATATCATACAACTCATTAATTTATAACGTATTAAATATAAGATCCCCAATATAAATCACACACCATATATACACCTCATTAGTTTTTTTTTTTTTTTTTGAAAATGTACAAATGTTATTTAATTTTATTAATTTTAAGATATATGATCCCTATTATTGATTTAAAATAATGGACTATTTATTATTATTGACTCCATTAATACTTAAATCATATTACCTCTCTATTAAAATTAAAATATATAAATTAGCAACTTAATAATTCAGCATTTGATATATATATATATATATATATATATATATAATGTTAGCAGTATTACAGGATGGATTTTGTTTATTTACTAAAAGCAGAGAGGTATATATGGCATTTCAATGTATTTATTTCTATTTATCAGCATTCAGTGGTACAATGATTGTTTTGGTCTCCCTTTTCATTTATGAACATATAGAAAATTATTAAAATAAACTACGAATTTTTTCTATTGGAATATATTATTTTTGTACCTTTACATTGTTTGTTCGTAATGATAAAAGATATGGATATCCAATCCAGAAAGCAGCCTAGTTTCGTCTCTTTTTGTTGTTTTTCTTTACGGTGGAGAATTAACCATTCCAATTAGATGCTAAACAAATATTACATTATTAACTATGTATTATAAAAATATAATTTTTTTAATTAAAAAATCAAATAATTTAAATATTGAAGAATTACATTAATATACATCCCGCGATATTTTTGTAAAAAAAAGGTCAATAAATAATTCTCATATTGGAAAAAAAAAAATGTGATATTTTTCTACAAGAAATTGAAAGGTATTTGTACTATATTTAATGTCAATTATGAAAAATTGTATAAAAAATTACTTCGTAAGTTTGGAGATACCAACATTATCGACAAATACGAGTGGTGAATAATCCTACAAAATTGTGGTATGAGATCTACATGTAGCTTATCTATAAATGTGTCAGCTACTTAGTTTTCTCATTTTGGCTAATTAACCAAAGTTGGATTAGTGAAGCATCCTACATCACCTGACAATATGGATTCCACAAAGTGAAACCTAACCAATCAATTAAAAAAAAATGATTACTTATTCAAGTTGTGTTCATTTGAAAAGTTAAGTTTTGTGATAAGTACAATAAATTGCATATTCATGCATAATAATATTTGAGATTGCATTATTTTGGTTTTTGCTCTAAAATTGGTATCAGAGTCCAAATGGAAGAGAATAGGAAAAGGAATGAAAATTCAAAAAAAATATTTGGTTTACTACGAAATGGAATAAGAATCAATATTATTTAACTGAGGGAAGGGAAGGGGATTATAAGATTAGAACCCTTGACCTATACGACTTGAAGGGAATTTTGCCATTAACCTACTCAACTTTCAGTATCAATGTAACATCCGTGTCCTAGAACCGGATTTCTGTTCATTAATGACAATTAAGAAGGTTATTACTCCAGTTAATTTAAATTGGTTAATTAAGTTAACTGTTAATTGTTCGAATGAATGATTTGGAGTTTATTATTTTATAATTAAGTTTATAATTGATGGGGATTGAACATGTGGAATTGATTTTCAAGTAATAGGTCGATGTGATTAGAATTGATAATTACTTATAAGGAAGTAAACAATGAATAAATAAGGAATAAGGTTGGAATGTTTAAAGGGATATATATATATGTATGTGTGTGTTATTAGATGAAGTTATAAGGATGAAATTGAAAGGTTATGAGAGGACTAAAGTGAAATAAATGGGAAGTGAGTGAATTAAAGAAAGAAGAAAGAAAAGAAGAAGGGTTAAAGAAGTGAAAGAGGGAGTTGTTAGAATTGTACAGGAGAAAGCATGGTGGGAGAAGAAAATAAGGAGGAGGAAGAGAAGGAGTAGTCAGAAGAAGCAAAAGAAGGAAGAAAAAGGAAGAGAAGAAAAGAGAGAGAAGAGAGAAAAAGTATTCTGAAGACCTAGCATCTGATTTCAGCAAGAAGAAGAGGAATCTGCGGGAGAAAATTGTGAGTGGTTTAATTCTTGTTCTCCTTCCTTTTTGCTTTGAATTTTTGAAGAAATTGTTGAGTAAATATTGTTTGAATGGTTTCTCTTAGATCTAGAACTTTTTAGTTAGTTCCCATAGTATTTGTTAACGTTTTTGAGTGGTATATATGATGTTTAGTGATCTGATGTTGGAATTTTGAAAATTATAGTCATTTTCTGCAAATTTTTAGTCTGTTTTTACATTTTTGAGTTACAGAGGCGTGCGCCTATGCGTACACGCATGAGTCTAATCTCCCCAGAGGCGTGTGCCTCTGGGCGCCTCTTCTACATGCGTGCGCCCCTTTCCTATTGACCGGCACCTCTTCCCTTGCATGTATAGAGGCGTGCACCTCTACAGAAGAGATGTGCAACTCTGCAGCTATGATGTGTGCCCCTGCAGCTGAAACGTGCACCCCAGCACCCTGATATGCGCCTCTGTGGCTCAAATAGGTCCCCCGGAGACCCGTTTCGCAACTCGATTGACTGGAACCTTCAAACTTTTGACTGGAACTTGCTTTAAACATTCGAATAATGTACTAGAACACAAAAATGGTCAAAAATGCTAATAATTGTTGAAATGACCTCAAATTCTTAAGTCTCAGACAAAAAGACTAAATCTCTGTGAATAATGGATTAAGAATATTCCAACTGGCAGATGATGCCTTTGCAATTAAAGTATAATGCCCAATGATAAATAATGTAATGAAATTCTATATGAGAGTATATATGTATATGTATATGGGATGAGTTGGGATGTTGAGCTGGCCACTCGTTGATAACTGTCTTTGGGACAGCGCAGGAATCCAGAGGTGCCTTTGGGGCGGATCCTTGTGGTTTATATGTATGCATACAATGATATTGAAATGAAAATGTGTTTTGGCTAGTGTAAGCCATGGAAAGAAAGATGAAATGTTATGTGAGGATGAGAGATGTTGTATATTGTTATTTTTCCTTCGGGGAAAGGGGTTGAGATTATGTATGATGAGATAATTAAGAATATTGTGAATGATAATAATGATGCAATTGTGATGATCAACTCTCAACCTTAATAATGATTGAGGTGTAACCTCCTAATAATTAAAAGATGAAAACTGTTGTAATAACCAAATATTGCGAGAATCGCTATTAGAATTGTCAAGGGAATAAAGTTTATTCAGCTTTGAATTTCAAGCTATTATGGATTTGGTGTTATTTATATAAGCATTTTGGCTACGATTTTGTAATAACTTTTATTGGGTAGTTTTAAAGGAATCAGAGATTCATTTGATGTTTTGAAATGCTTTGAGCTCTATTTCGGAAAAGAGAAAATTATATTTTCGATTGGTTGGATTTATTTTAAAAAGGGTTTATAAATTGAGTTTTATCTTTGGGAAAATAGTTCAAGATAGTTTTGGTTTGACGATTTGTCATAAAAGATATATTTTGCTGCTCGCTGGGTAATTTCTTTTGAAATTACTCACCACCGTTTTTAAAATGATTTTCCCAGATTGAGTTAGTAGCTAGCACTGGAAGAGGAGATGACTGTACATTGGTCTATGGTGGAGTCTGAGGTTTCAAAGGAAGAGATGTTTGTTCGATACATAGTACGTCATGATGCCGATACAGTACTGGCCTTCAGTGTGGTAGTACAGCCGCCAAGTGCTGATGTCCTTTATTCAGCTATTCGTAAGGATCTTCTTGATGGTAGCTGCACCATTCTTAGATTCCTCTATGCCACCTCTACAGATGTCCAGGTTACCCTCACATGGGTGTGATGCAGATTTTGGCTTTTTGCTTGCAGCCATTTCCTACACCCTTCAGAGCGTGTCACCAGAGTGATCTTTGAGCCATAGGGCTAGTGTTTTTGTAGCACCCTCCAGGTGCCACATACACGTGTCCAGAACATTAAAATTATACACGTAAATAATAAAATTTTTCACAATTTGAAAGCTTCTTTATAATTATATATCAAAATATCATTTATACATAGTATTAAAGTTTACAAAATTACAATAGCAACACTTATGTCTTTACAAAGACTACATGTTTAATGTACATATGCTCTGATGCATGGAT
>CATIWO010224322.1:0-12119 GCA_949673435.1 Macaranga tanarius | reverse complement strand
CATTTATCTCACAATTAGCTAATATAATATTATATATATATATATATATATAATATTATATTAGCTAATTGTGAGATAAATGTGTATTTATAAGTTTATTGGGAATTTAATAATAGGAAGACTTATATATACACAAATATCACAAATTATCTCTGCACACCCTTAGTGATCAAGGCTTATTACACAAAAAAATCCACAATTTTCCATTAACAAAAAGGTCCAAACTTATCTTACAAATATACCCCTCTTTACCAATATGCACATGCCCCACCTAAATGTAACTCATAACTCTACTCCACATGTCAAGAAATTATTATGCATGCACAGTGCATCTAAAATATGGGTGTTACAATATGACTCGGATCTGATCGGTACCTCCGTAGTATAAACATATGGAATACATTATGAATCGTTGATAATTCCACTAGTAGTGCCAATCTATATGCTAGTGGTCTGATTCTCTCGATAATCTCATAAGGTCCAATGTACCTTGGACTTAATTTTCCTTGTTTTACGAATCTTAAAACCCCTTTTCTTCGCGACACCTTTAAGAAAACCTTCTCTCCTACTTAATACTCCATTTATCTTCGATGTTGGTCTACATAATTCTTTTACCGATCTTGTGCCGCTTTGAGACTTCTCTTAACTATTTATATTTTATCGACTGTTTTTTGAATTAACTCAGGCCCTTCTACTTCTTTTAATCCTTTAACATCCCAACAAACTGGACTTCAACATTTTCTCTCGTATAAAGACTCATATGGAGCCATCTCAATACTGGAATGATAACCATTGTTGTAAGCAAACTTTATCAATGGTAGATGATCATCCGAGTTTCCCTTAAACTCAACCACACAAGCTCTCATCATGTCTTCTAGTGTTTGAATGGTTCTCTCTGATTACCCATCTATCTGTGGATGAAAAGCCATGCTGAAATGCAATTTCATTCCCAAAGCTTATTGCAAACTTCCCCAAAAATGCGAAGTAAATTTAGGATCTCTGTCGGATATAATTGACAATGGAATTCCATGTAATCTCATAATTTCTGCAACATACAAAGAAGCTAACTTGTTTAGAGAATCAATAGTTTGAACTGATAAAAAGTGAGCCGCTTTAGTCAATCTGTCTACTATTACCCAAACGACATCATGTTTTCAAAAAGTTCTAAGCAGCCCTACTATAAAATCTATTGTAATTGCCCCCACTTCCATTCGGGGAATCTTCAACGGTTGTAATTTTCCTACAGGTGTTTGATGTTCAGCTTTGACTTACTGACAAGTTAAACATCTTGTAACGAACTCTGCCACATCCTTTCTCATTATTGGCCACTAATAAAAAAGTCTCAAGTCTTGGTACATCTTGGTGCTACCCAGATGCATTAATGTATAAGGAGCAGAATGAGCTTCATCCATAATTTTCTTCCTTAATTCTCTAATGTCCGGTACACACATTCGACCTTCTATCATCAACACACCGTCTTTCATGATTGCAAATTGAGAATTAGCTCCAGCTTCAACTTTTTCTTTCATCTTCTTTAAATACAAGTCTTCCATTTGAACACTTTGGATTTGAACTCTCAATGATGGTCTAACTTATAAGGTAGCAAGTAAATGATTTCTCTGAATTTCAAGTATAGCATTCATTTTCCGTAATACTACTAAATTGTCCACATCATAATCAATTATCCCAGCAGAACATTCCACTATTTTTTAGCTCAACGCGTCTACTACCACATTTACTTTTCCGGGTGATACTCGATCGTACAATCATAATCTTTCAACATTTCTATCGATCTTCTTTACCTGAGGTTCAATTCTTTCTGAGTCGGAATGTACTTTAGACTTTTGTGGTTAGTAAAGATGGAAAATGTCTCCCCGTAGAGATAATGCCTCCAAGTCTTCAATGCATGCACAATAGCGGCCAATTCTAGATCATGCGTCGGGTAGTTCATTTCGTGTGGTCTCAATTGCCTAGATGCATAGGCTATCACCCTTCCGATTTGTATGAGCACACATCCTAATCCTTACCTTGAAGCATTGGTATACACCACATAATCACCACTTCCAGTTGGTAAAGTAAGTATAGTAGCCGTAGTGAGGGCTTCCTTCAACCTCTCAAAACTACGTTGGCATTTCTCATTCTATTGAAAAGGAGCATTCTTTTTCAATAAAGCAGTCAAAGATTTCACTATTGTGGAGAAATCTTTCACAAATCTTCTATAATACCCAGCTAACCCTAAGAAACTTTGAATTTCTATCACATTTTTGGGAGGTTCCCACTCTAGGATAGCTTTAATCTTCGATGGATCTGGCTTTACTAGCTTCTTTAGACACAATATGCCCAAGAAATGCAATCTCTTCCATCCAAAATTCACATTTACTGAATTTAGCATACAACTATTTCTCTCGCAAAATCTGTAAAGCTACTCAAAGGTGCTTTTCATGTTCTTCCCGACTTGAAGAGTAGATAAATATATCATCAATAAAAATAATTACAAACTGGTCTAAGTATGGCTGAAATGTTTTGTTCATTAATGACATAAAAGCTGATGGTGCATTGGTCAATCCAAATGGCATCACCAGAAAATCATAATGCCCTTATCTGGTTCTAAATGCAGTCTTGGGAATAGAAGACTCCGCTACCCGTAGTTTCCAATAGCCGGATCTCAAATCAATCTTTGAAAATGCACAAGCATTCTTGAGTTTGTCAAGTAAATCATCAATTATAGGCAAAGGATATTTATTCTTCACTGTTATTCTGTTCAATTGCCTATAATTAATGCATAATGTAACACCCGTATCTTTAGATGCATTGTTCAAGCATATTATTATCTTTGTAACATATGGAGTAGAGTTATGAAGTGCATTTAAGTAGGGTATGTGTATGTTAGTAAGGAGGGGTATATTTGTTAAGAAAGTTTGGAGTTAATTATCAAAATAGAAAGTTGAAGATTATTGTAACACCCATATTTTTGATGCACTATTCATGCATTATAAATACATGACATATAGAGTCCTAGTGTGATATATGTCTTAGTATGGAAATGTGTTTTTATTAGAGAAGGACTTATTTGTAAGATAAGTTTGGGGTTATATTGTCATAAATGAAAGTTGCGGGGTATTGTGTAAAATGCCCAATTTATTAAGGAGATATTTAGTAGTGTGGTGATATTTATTATTGTATTATTATTATATTAGTCATAAGGGGTATGTGTATTTAATTTTATGATATTTGTGTGATTATTATTAATAAAGTTAAGGAGACTTTAGGGGCTAATGGTGGAGGCTTGTGATTGGGTATGGTTATATATGTATATTTAATGGTGTTTTGTGTAGAGAATTATAGAGATTTTGGGAGGTGGAAGAGAGTGAGTTCTTGAATGATTTTTGGAGAGTTTTTAGTCTTGCTCTAGCTAACAATTGGAAGTTGTGGGCTATTGTGCAGTATGGCCATTTCATTAAGGGGCTAGGTAGATATTTGGTGCTATTTGATTATAATATTAGAGTATTATTATATTTGTTCTTTAGTGATAATCTCTACAAATATGTATTGATATTATTCCATTGTATTTATGATTAATTACTTGGTTGATTTATTGCCAAGTGCTAAATTGTGATAGGTGCATGTGTGTGTATGTGTGTGTGTGTGTAAGGTATGTGGGTGTAGAGATTGGTAGAAAAGAAGAAGAGTGTTTTTGAGAGGTTTGGGGAGAATTGATAATTCTCTACTCATCAAGAAAAGTTTTTGGGGAGCTCTAGGAGATCCATTAGCCATTTTAGCATCAATTTGGTAAGCTTTAATTGTATTTGTGATTGATTTGGTTAAGTGGTGTTTGTTGTCAAATTCCGATTCAGTTCCTCTATTTTTCAGTCACTTTGTTTGAGTCATATCTTGAGTTATACAACTCTGATTTGAGCAAGATTTAATGATCCGGAAACCTCATAGAGTCCTTTACATTTCTTATGATTTGAGCTTTGTTGAATTCTGTCGTTTTAAAGGGTGAATAGGGCCGGACATTTTCTTGCTATTGTGATTGCCCTGTCTTGCCTAGTTGGATTGTAAAATCCATAATTAATTCTCTACATGTCCTAATTGAGTGATTCCAATTGGAATTTGTTGTAGACACATAACCCTAGCTTTGGTAACAATTTTAGGGTTATTGGACTTGTGTGAGTATGCCTAGGTCTTGTTGAACTTTGAATAATTGGTGCATTTTGTGAGGTTAGAGTGATTTCAATGTTGCTTGTTGAATTGATATACATGAAATTATGTAGGAATTCATAAAGGGAAGGAAAGCACTCATCATTGAAAGAAAGACCCGTTTTCAAGTAGGGAGCACTTGGAGGTAAGTAACTATTGATATATGTTGTGTATATATACTTGGCTTTAATGTGTATTATTGTGTATTCCTAAAATAGAATTGAATGAATGCATGATGTGGAATAAGTTTCACCCTTTTAGTGTATTGGATATGTGAGGATATGTTGGTAATGATAATATAGGAAAATGATGATATGTGTGTGCATGGTGATATATTGTTGGTATAGGGTTGGTTTACCTTTGGTATATCCTTGGTATACTCTTGGTATATGATTGGTATATTCTCTATTTTGATTTCGAAGGTTGAATATTGTGAATATGAGAATGAATTGGTAATCATGGAAGAGATGTTAATATGAGTGTTGTGTAATGGATACTATAAATGTGTATGCTGAATGTTATGACTGTGAGCATGGATGAAATGTTGGTGAATTATTGATTATGAATTATTATAATGTGTTGTGTTTCACAAGAAGGTGAAACAAGTGAGGAATTGATGATTATGAGAAAGGTAATATCAATTAGCTTTGTGACCATCGATTATGAGAAAAGTAAGATCGATTGGCTTTGTGACCATCGATTTCGAGACAAGTAATATCGATTGGCTTTATGACCATGGCCAGATAATGAATAGTGATAATGGAATGTGAATGTATGAACTCTTGGAATGTGTGAATTTGGTTATGAGTACCAAATATATTGTGGAATATGATTACATGGATATTAACTCTTGTATTGAAACATGCATACTTTGAATTTATGCATTTGAATGAGATTCAATGTGCGAATGGGTAGTTTGGTTATGAAATGATGTTTATGGATGTTTAAATCATGTGAATGAATGTGAATTATATGTTGATGAATGAATTGATGGTGTTTGGTATGTTTATGAGGTGTTTTTAGGTTTGTTTTGAGTTATAGTTGAGTAGGGAAAGGTTTGGTGTGCATTGGAATGGCAAGTAAAGAGCCATCATCACATTTTTGTCTTTGTATTTTTGCGATAACTTAAGTTATAGAACTTCAAATGAGGCATCATTTAATGCTACAGAAACTTTTAAGAGTCCTCTACAAGTTTCATGTTTTGAGAATAGCTAGAATCTATTTTTAAGTTTCTCTAATTGAGCTTGACATTTTAGTGCTCACTTACACCTTTGTCATTTGGACTTCCGTACGCACTATATGCAGTGCCTTTGGTTATAGAACTATATAGTGCTTGGTTATAGACTTAGTAGAGGTTTGAAAGACTATGTTAGGATCATTAAAATGTATTTATTATATTGGTTATCATGTCCTAACATCTCTTTACTTTTGGAATTTGTATATGTGTGCAACTGTATTCGTAGTTGCTTATTGAGTTGCAAGCTCACCCCTTTGCTGTTGAATCTTTTCAGGACTTGATTAAATTAAAGGCTTGAAGCTTGTGTCTAAGTTTTAGGTGAGCCGATGCGAGCTATGGTGTACTCAACCTTCATCCTGCATATCATCTGACATTTTGAATGGCATTGTGTATATCAGATAACTTTCATGTTGTATGTGTGTAATTAAAGCCAAGCATGAGTGCAATGCTTGACATGTATGTACATATATATTATTGGTATTGGTATAATTAAGTATGTTTTATTAAAAATTTGTATTATGCCTTTAGTGAGATGTTTGATTATGCCACGTGTGCTTATTGTGAGTAGACACGTGTTTGTTTATGGTTTTGGGTGTCACACATAATCTCATACTCCCATCTTTCTTCTTCATAAATAACACTGGTGCTCCCCACGGTGAAATGCTTGGCCTAACAAACCCTTTTTTCTAACAGTACTTCTAATTACTTCGTTAATTACTTCAACTCTAATGGTGTCATCCGGTATGGTGCAATTGATATTTGAGCTAATCCTGGTACAGTCTCAATCTCAAAATCCACTTCTCGATATGGTGGCAATCCTGGTAACTCATTTAAAAACACATCTGAAAAGTTTTTAACCACTGGTACATTTGTCACTCCCGGGCTAATCTTTAATGTGTCAATAATGTTGGCCAAGTATGCTTCACATCCATCTTTAATCAGTTGAAAGGCTATTGTGGCAGAAATGAAACATGCAGGAATGGTTTCCCTCTCTCCCACTAATACTATCTTTTCTTACCCCAAAGTCTCAATGGTCACTTCCTTAGTATAATAGTTCACCATTGCATGATGCTTGGATAACTAATCTATACCCAGTATAACATCAAACTCTTCTAAATTAATCACTACTAAATCAGCAACCAAAGTTCTACCCTCTACTTCTATAGGACATTCTCTAATTACCATGTTAACAATCACCGTACCCCCAACAGGCATAGACACACACATGTTATATCCTAATACTTCAATGGTGCCATGTACTTTCAATGCAAACTCATAGGCTATAAATGAACATGTGGAACTAGGGTCTATTGAAAAAAATGAAGCATGACCAATGATCGTAAATGTACCAGTGACCACGTTCAGTGCAGCTGGAGCTTCTTGCCTTGTGATGGCATATACCCTAGCTTGTCCTTATGCTTGTCCAATTATTCTTGTCGGTGTGGAAGTACCAGCTTCACTCCCTTTTCCACGTCCTCTTCCTCAACAAATCTGAAGGGTATTTTCACCCGTGTTACTTTGCTCCGTCTTCTGGGGTCCCTCAGCATTCTTTCTTACTGGATAATCTCTAATGATGTGTCAGGTTGACTATAGTAATAGCACACAATCATTCGAGGTCCCCAACATTCTCCGGAATGGAATCTTCTATATTTGTTGCATGTAGAGGCAGATACACTGTTCATCGATCTACCTCTCCCTCCATCTTTTCTATTAACAGATGGTCTTCTAAATCTTCTACTAGAAACACTCCCTATTGATTGGGTAGGTTGACTTGACCCTCACCTTCTGAAGCTACTTTGTTGAAAACCAGAACCTCGAAAGGATGATCCTCCACCGGTTCTAAATGAAGGGGTAAACACACTGGTAGTTTTTTTCTTTTTAGCTTCCACGACATTCCTTTCTAGAATAATTTCTTTTACTTGGATTGCTGTCTCCATCAATTCTCTATATGTGGGTGGCTTCACCATTATCTTCTCTTGGATCTCCAAGTTTAACCCTCTCTCAAACTTATTCCTCTTGAGTTCATCGGTAGCTAACTCTTCTGGTGCATACTTTGATAGCCTCATGAATTAGACTTTGTAATCGGCTATAGATAATTCCTCTTGATTCAAGTTAAGGAATTTAAGCTTCTTTTTATCCTCATACATCACTGGCATATATTTATCTGTAAATGCTTGTAATAAATTTTCCTAATTTATCATCATTGACATATTTTTGCTTCCCGGTACCGTATCCCACCAATCCAAGGCGTCTTGTTCAAACAATGACATTGCATAGCTGACTCTCTTTTTAGGGGTACAATCAAATTGATCTAGCACTCTCTCAGTGCTTCTCAACCACTCTTCAGCTACCATGGGATTAATGGTCCTTGCAAAAGCTTTAGCACTCTGCTTTCTAATCTTCTCAAAATTTTCATTAAGAGTGCCTTCATTTGGCCTTTGAGCTATATCTCGTATCTCTTGCACAAATTCTTGCATGAAAGGCAGGTAAGGAGCTTGTAGAGGAGGAAGAGTCATGACCGGCGCTAGGGAATGAGAATTCACACAAATTCAGAATCCATAGCAAGCCTAAATATAACATTCATGCATAATATAATCATACTTTTACCTCAGAATTTAAAACTTTTAAACTTAAAAACATCATCCATGTTTAACATCATGTTATAATATTTAAATATACAATCTGATCACATCACATCTACTAAAATTAACTTGACATACTACAACAATAACGTACTACTACTGTAGTATCTAAAATAATACAAATAAAAGTTGAATTAAAATTTACATAAATCAGCCGTTGAAGAATAAGTCCAGCATAGAGGAGAAGAGCTAACAGAGAACTCTCAAGATCCTGAAAAAATAATTGAGGGGAGTCAGACCTCACTGAGTGAATTAATGTTATAAAATGCATGTTGATTTTAAAATCTCTATTTAAAATCAATAAATCCATTAAGTGAATAAATATTTGAAATTCATAGCTTTAAAATAAACCAAAGTATTTTTCTATAAGATATCTTTATAAAATTCATAAATCTCTTTATACAAATTTCTCGTTCAAAAATAATATACACCAAGAATCTTTAACAGAAATCATGGTAGAACCCTAAACCTCAAATCTACTATTGATGTTCCGATAGAACAGGCTCAACCGAGTTACATCATGATGCTGGCCCTAGAGAATAAGCTCCACCGAGCTCAATCCACATACTGCCCGAGAGAACAAGCTCCACCGAGCCAACACACATCATTGCCCGAGAGATCAAGCTCCACCGAGCCAAATATATAACATTGCCCGAGAGAACAAGCTTCACTGAGCCTAAACCAAAACATAATATATTCAAGATTTTTACCAGTACGCACATGGTCCTAGTGACACCCATCAAGTAGCTCGTTCTACTATTTTCTCCAAAATATTTATATAATAACATAATGAATCTAAAAAAACAATTTATATAAAATGTTCTAGTAATCAAACCTTTTAAATCACCATATTTATATATCTCATGTCTGCTATCTAAGATGTACAAATGATAATATTTTCATCATTCAGATAATATAAAATAACATAAACATGATTTAAATGTTCTCTCAAAGTCTCAATAATAATAGAATAGTTAAAATCATACTATTTGCTCAACTCATGCATACTAATAAAAATTCCATTAAAAATAATTATGCAAATTTTCTCAACAAACATTTTATAAAATTAACTCACAAGTGGAACGCACTTCTCGGTATTGATTCAACTGGCCCTATCCTGAAGGCCCTGCTCCTGGTGTGACTATAGAAAAATATAAAAGATAAATGGGATTAAAATCCTATCTTTATACATTCTAGATTTCTAAGGAAGAGACTAAATCCAAGACACAATTCTAATTAAACTTAATTCGCACATACTGATATCACGTTTTACGAGAAATCTACCAAACATTTGACAGAGTCTCCTTTGTAAAACGGACATCTCTCTACTAAAAGTAGAGTCATTCCCGCGTAAAAACAACATTTCTATAATTCCATAACCCAATAACTCAAGTTGGGCTACCGAACTACACTTCTATGCCCAACCGAGAACCAATACATTTACACACATGTATACCACATAACTAAAATCAACAATTTAAAACAATTAAAGTTATAAAACTTTCTTTAAACTTTCATAACTAAAATTATTATTAAATATAAATAAACTATTTAAATATTTCAAATATATAATAAAAATGTTCAAGAAACTCATTTAAGCTTTTAAAATAATAAAGAAATTCATCATTTCATTTTTTTCCAAAATTACTTCCAATTAACTTAAAATTATAATTTACTTATAAAAATTATTTTCATACTTTTATTATTTAAATCAGCCTTAACCATGTTAAATAACTTTAAATTTAATTAAAACTGAATAAACAATAAAATATAAATTTTTCTCTAAAATATATTTAAACATATATCTTTCAAAAATTATATCTCAAATTCTACAAATAATTTCATAAAACTCATCTAATAAAGTTTAATCTACACAATTTATAGTATTTATTAAAAATATAAAATTACACAAGTCTGGAACAGTAACCTGAACATCAAAAATTCCAACAATTTCAGAAAATTATAAAAAATACATCAATGGAATGCTCTTAACTCCAATTTCATTTCTCATAACTACCATAAAGCCTAATTCCTACTCAAATCAAAGAAATCAGTCAAAAACTCATAAATCTTTTTACCTTAAATCGAGGTGGTTGTCGGTGTAGATCGGACGAACGGACAGTAGATTCACTATGCCTGGAGGACTACGAACACATAGGTACCAGTGGCGGCGGCGGCAGCCTCTATTCTTCTCGACCGACGGAAAAAATGAAGAGAAAGGGAGAGGGAGATGGCTAGCCGGACGGAGAGCTGCTGGCGGCGGTTGGAGGTCGCAGGTGGTGGCTGTTTAGTGGCAGGTAAGAGGGAAGGAGAAGAAAAGAAAGAAAAAAGAAGGAAAGAAAAAAGAAAAGAAATAAAGAAATGGTTTTTGTATACTAAAAATATCTATATATATAATATTAAGAGTAAAACAATTTACCATTAAATCCCTCTCTGAAAATATTTTATCAAAATAATACTCAAACTTTCAAATTTAATCAATGAAAAATACGGGTCATTACATTGTGACTGAGCTTGTTCAGATTCACCTAAAGCATGCATAGGATCTAGCCTATGAACAGACCCAGACGACTCTTCCAGGCCGATAGGAGGTGCTTGGCGTTATTCCATCCTAATACATTCAACACCCATCAACTAGATGTCATCTTTAATGTATGCATGATATGATATGTATGTTATGTGGGAATCACATTCCAAATCCCGAGGGAATCTAGTCCTTGCTCTAATACCACTAAATGTGAGACCCGCAACACGTGGCCTCAAATAAACTTTAACAACGCGTCCAAGAATGTATTCCATAATATATAGATATAGATAAATTGATGTCATGCACATAAACATTTCATGCCATACATTTAATCGAGTATACAAGTAATGAAATGTAAAAGAAATTTTTTTTAATTATGGGACTAGCGCTCGCTAATGTCTGGCCGTAGCCAGGGTCAAGTCACTGGCGATCGCCAGTGGCTGAATGCAGCCAAGGGGATTCGCGACCGCCAGTCACTGGCGCCTGCTAGTGGCTGGTGGCAACCCTCCCTTGTTCTATCCTGAGCCTACTTAAACAATACTTATTTCAAAAATACATACTCAAACATGCTTCTCGAAACCAAATAGCACATATCTACATTGCATTGAACATATATAAAACCTCTTGGACAAAACTTCTCACAAAAAATTTCACAAATGGTGTGTCCAAATTATATATAAATTACACAACTTCACAATTTATACATATATACATCACAATTCATTCTCTAATGCATATACATAGTGCATTCTCAATATACACATTTCATATAACCAAAATGCTCACAACATCATTAACAATTATACAAGTAATGCATAACGTTGAGAATGGAAGTCGATTTCACCAAGCACACCTCGAGCCTCCGGAAGTCACAACTAAGCAAACCTCAACCTCAGACTAACTATTTCTTGAAAAATAGTTGCAATCGGGTGAGTTTGCGACTCAATAAGTAATTACCAATATAACCATATATATATATATATATATCTCCTTAAGAACTAATTAAGTTAAACATATAACAAGGATTTAATAGATTAAGTTCAAATAAGAGCTATTACCTTATTTAAATGCATACACACCACTTCAAGAATTCATGTATCACATATCCATATAATACACAAATCATATACTCGAGGTATACCAATGTATGCATATAATAATAATATGCATTAATAATCACATCTCATCACATAAAACCAAAACTCATTCATTCATAACACATAGTAGTTTGGTTTCCAGCTGGAACCACCTCACATATGCATTTCTCACAAGTGGTCACATATTGAGACTATCTGCAGGCTCAGTCCCAGTTCTCACATCCTCGCATATATATATCATTGGATAGCTATACACCCGGCTCAGCTTGCCCATCTCACAAATTTGATTATTTATACATGTGACCGCTACTGGAACTATCCACCCGGCTTAGTTCTATATTTCACAATTAGTGAAGGCTATCCACCCGGCTTAGCCTCACTATCACACATATCCTCATAATTTCTCATTCTCATTA
>CATIWO010224278.1:0-27005 GCA_949673435.1 Macaranga tanarius | reverse complement strand
CTGGAGGGCCTTGAGCTTTTGCCATGTTGTGTGGTGTAGCCATGTTGTTGTTGTTGCTCCATGAAAAATTTGGATGGTTGCGCCACCTCGGATTATATGTGTTGGAGTAGGGATTATTAGCTTGCCTCCCTTGAAATTGGTTGCCTACATAGTTGGCTTGTTCCACCACATTATCTCGAAAGTGTCCTGCATTACAAGAAACAAAATCATCACCCATATTGCCCATCATATGACATTGCTCACCTTGAAAATTCGTAGGGGCTGCATTGGCCTTGTGAGAAAGGTTGCCTAATTGCTTGGAAAGTGCAGAAATTTGCGCTTGAAGGGCTGTCACACCATCCACTTCGAGTTTGCCTGAAGCCTTAGGTGCAGTAGCTCATTCTGCAGGCCACAAACAACTATCAAATGCCATCATTTCTAAAATTACTATAGCTTTATCCACTGTCTTCCTCATCAATGAACACCCAACCTTGGAATCAATGGAGTCACGAGTAGCCGGTGTAACTCCATTATAGAAGGTCCTAATTAGCACATCCTTAGGCAGTCCATGATGTGGAAAAATCCTTTACAAATTTGTAAACCTCTCCCATGCCTCACTCATTGACTCATGCTCGAATTACTGAAACGCGGTTATCTTTGTCATAATTTTCGCCGTCTTTGAAGGTGGAAAATATTTAGCAAGGAAGGCCTTTGCTAAATCATCCCATGTCATGAATGAACCAGCCGGTTGAGTCTTTAACCAAATCTTTGCCTTATCCTTAAGTGAAAAGGGAAATAGGCGCAACCTCAACGCATCTTCAGTCACACCATTCATCTTAATGGTGTCACAAAGCTCTAAAAATTCAGCAATATGGTCATTGGGATCTTCCTTAGTCATGCCAAAGAACTAAACCGTATTCTGAATCATCTGAATCAAGGATGGCTTGATCTTAAAATTGTTAGAATTGATGGATGGCCTAGCAATGCTACGTTGAGTACCACCCAATCCTGGCATAGATGTGTCCAAAAGGACCCTATTATCAACTTGTGCATCAACCACCCTGTTGTTGTTATTATTGTTGTAATTGTCAGCCATTTTGATTGGCTCAACTATTCATGCTTTCTCCTTTGATTTATCCTTTGTCTATTTTCTGTTTGATTTCTCTAGCTTAGTAAGTTCTGGCACGTATGTGAGCTTCTCCTTTCCTGATCGTCGGGTATTATGCATACACCTACAATCAAAACCAGAATAAATAAACGAAAAGAAAAATTGCTTTAATCTAAAAGAAATACAATCAACTATGGTGTTAGATCGCAATTCCCGGTAACGGCGCCAAAAACTTATTTGCGTAAAACTTTACAAGTATACAGATTCGACAAGTAGTACTAAAAATATCATTCCCACAGAGATTTTAATCTATCCACCTATTAATCAATTTTTAATTATTTAAAGCGTCCAATTGTAATGATCAATTTAATTATAATTAGCTAAAACTAAATAAACTATAAATTCTAATTTTTATAATCAATTAACCAAATCTAAAACAACCATTAGGAAATTAATTCACCTCACACTCATTAACCAATCTCCCTTCCCTTAATTCAATTATTCATGCAAATCCTGAGCTATCTAAAATGATAATCACCTCTCTCAAGGTTGACTATACTACTCTGCACCCTTTAATTAAGATCATGTAATCCAATTCTCATTGTAATTTCAAACCCTAACCAATTGAATCATAAAGTTTAATCTCAACTCTTAAGGAATTAAATCAATTCAATCTATCTCTAGCGTGTCCTGACCCGTGTACATGGTATTCAAATCTTCCAGCGGACTACATGGACAGACACACAGCCGTGTTATAGCATGTGTTTATAAAAGCTTCAAAAATTAACTTCATTTGCTCCTAATCTTCGATTGATCCATATCCAACCTTAATTAATGACCTTCAAATATCAAATAAACATAAATATCCTATCTAAACACAAATTAACATACTTAATCACAAAATTCACATAAATTTCATACCTAAAACATAATAAAATATACCCTAATCAGATGCTTAAATCAGGCATGGCCATGCCAAAATCGAGCATGGCCATGCCACCTGATGCTCATTCCACTCGAAATTTTTATTTCATGCATTGAGGACATTGCATAGTTTAAATGTGGGGGAGGAAAAATAAATTTTTTTAAGTTAAATTTAGTTTATCTTGTCTATTTTAATGTTCTTAAGATTTTTAATTCAAGTAGGATAGTAGTTGTTATCTTTCAATAAAAGTCATCTTTTTAATAAAGGTTTAGGAGATAATTATTTAGTCCTTGTAAACTTAGGTTGTTTAGTCCTTGTGAACTTAAAATTTTATCTTTATTTATAAGCATAGGACTATTTTTAATTCTCATAACTTCTATATTCTCTACACTTTTTCTCTTTATATCCATATTCTCTGCAATTCTTTTTCTTTCTACCTAATGAGTTCAATAAGCATGTCTAGCAATAGTCGAAGGTTCAATGCAAAAGGAAAAACACCGATGGAGATAAGACCTAAACCAATGGATCTCAAGGAGGAGTATGATGCTTTCTTTCCTATTTATTCAAATGAGGAAGGCAAGAGGTTTTCTTCTTTTTGTAAAAGAAATATATGCATGTCTAAATACTTTGATGATCAACTCTTGAAAGATATTGGAATGCATAATTTTGTGAACCTTTTGTGTAAAAGGTTGGGTTAGTTTAAAGTTAAAACAATGAAATATGATGTGTTTTATGAATTGAATGTTGAATTCTACACCACTTTGAAAATCAAAGATGAGGAACAGAGAATTTTTTTATGTGTAGATTCTTTGGGAATGAATATGAGTTTGATTATGATCTCATGACTGAAATTTTTAGCTTTTCTAAAGGAGGTATTTGTTACCTTCCCCCTAAATTTAACATGATTGGATTTTAGGCTGAGATTACTAAAGGGGACAGAATAAGTCATGGGGGTACTATGATTAGTGGGCTAATTGATAGTCACTCATATTTATTGATGCACAAGTTCATAGAACACACCATTTATGGTAGGAATGAGAGTACAAAAGTTTTGCCTGATGAACTATTCTTGATGTGGTGCATGGCTACTAACTGTAGGGTGAATAATGCATATCTTGTGTTTTGTTCTATGTGGTGTGTTGTGCAGGGATGAAAAACACTGATGTCTATGGGCCACATTATCACGGGATTGGCCATACACTTTGCACCATGAAAGCTTACTATTCTTGCACCATTAGATCGATAACTTTTTTATGAGGATTTTCTAGTCAAAGCTGAGATTATCACAGACTTTGGAAGGCTAGAAGATGCTGACAATAGATGATGCCACCAATTACATCAAACCGCATTAAGACATGGAGATGTTTCTCTACCTAAGGTGGTAGAGAATTATGATGACGTTAGTAAAGAGGAGGAAGAAGATGTCAAACCTCAAGTAGCTCATGAGAAGGCAAAGGTGAATAAGAAGGATGATAAGTCCAAGGCAAAGAAAAAGAATAGAGTACCAAAAAGAAAGAGATTTGAGGACAACATTGAAGGAGTTGAGAAAAAAATAGAGGATGTAGCGAATCGAACTGATAAAATACTTGGTAACATGATGATGACTGTGGTCACCAAGTTTGAAGTTTATGAGACCCTAAGAGATAAAAGGATGGAAAATCTGATAGCTGAGAAGTAAAGGAGTTGCAGCAATTAATCTCTCAAAGCAAAGGAATTAAGGCATCAACAAAGCTATCTGTTGAGATCATCGTTCCCGAGACTTCATATTCGAATGCATCTGACTAGGGGAGTTTTCTTTCCTCTTTTATCTTTTTTTTTTAGTTTTGTGTTTTACATTTTAGTTTATTGTTGCATGAATAAAAGACCTTTCACTTGAGTTTGTGAGCCTATTTGTGCTAAGAGTCAGTATAATTAGGTATGTTCTTCTTAAAAAAATGTATTAAACTCTTTTTAATGCTTGGTTTGGATTGTTAAGTTGGAGGAATAACTTGTGATTAAGAATTTTTAAATTTTAATGAACTTAATGCCTACTCCTTCATTAAGTGATTGAAATAGTATGATTGATGGTTGAGAAAGATATTATAGGAGTTTAAATATAGTTCAAGTATGAATTGGCACTATGTCTGAAATAAATAAGAAAATAAATAAGTTTCTTAAGCGAGATGGAGCGTAAAACGCACTCGTACATTACTCCAATGCTCTCTAAAGGGTATGAGTATCCAAAAGACTTTGTTGAGGTATCCAAATTGAGTAATATGGAAAGGTGGGGGATACTACAATAGAGAAACTATAAGGAATAAATTATTGTACTTTTTAAATACTATTAATGAAAGAACTACTTGAATATTAATGTTTCATGCATACTTTTATTTTTCTTGGTTGTTAAGCATGTTGTTTCATAAATTCAATGAGGGGGTTTGTTCTTCACTTGGTAATTATTATATTCTTAGTTATGAGTTATTGCTTTGATTTTCAGTTTTTAAACCTTGTATTAAAGGGAGAGTAGGATGGTTCCTTGAGTTAAGAACTACTCATGATATTTGTTCTTTGTATGAATAGGTTATTTTCTTATTTTGCTTGAGGACAAGCAAAGGCTCAAGTGTGGGGATATTTGATGAGTGTGAAAAATACTTGTTTTAAGCACTCTATTTTATTACATCTTAGTCTTAGTAGTTGCATTGTTAGTTAGTTTTTAGTTAATTTAGTTTATTTTATTGTTTTGTCTTAATTGGTAGGATTTAGTAATTTTTAGGTAATTTCTTTTGTATTTTGTTTTGTCTTAATTGGTAGGATTTAGTTATTTTTAGGTAATTTCTTTTGTATTTTGTTTTGTAGGATGCATTAGGATAAAGATTGGATCAATCCTTGAAGTTTAGATAGGCTAAAGACTCAAGATAAAAACTTATCTACATTGGGAATGAGCATGGCCGTACTTAATTATTGCATGGCCGTGCCTGAGAGTGTTTTCGGCCATGTTACAATGTGGCACGACCATGCCAAAATTGAGCACGGCCGTGCCACTCACAGAGCTCAGCAATAAGTTGTTTCTTACACAGCCATGCCATTTTTTTGCGCACCCATGCCTGACTTATGCGACAGCCCACGAAATGATAATTTTTAGCTGAAGATTGGATAGAAAGGAATTTATCTCTTATCTTTTGATTAGATAGAGTTTGAGAGGGGTTAGATTACCTTTCTTATTAGGTCTTTAGGTCTATAAATAGGACCATTTCATGTTCATTTAAGGGTTGCTCTTGTTTTTGGATTCTACTCTTGTTCATATTTTTATTTTAGTTTTTATTTTCAGAATACAATTTCATTGTTTAGTTTATAGTAGAAGTGATACTTGGCTTGAAGTTAGAAGAGCAAAGATTTTTGACATAATTGAAAAGGGGTTTTTCTTGTATCACTCTCTTTTAATTATTTAATTATGTTCATATTTATTTTCATTTCTTGTTTGTTTTCTTTTCTCTTTAATATGAGTAGCTAGATTTTTTTTAGGGTTCTTATTATGAATTGACCATGTGCTTATTGTGATTATGTTAGGTTGCTAGATTTAATTCATTAGTTATTGTTGAACTTAATGTCGTTTTAGGATTGATCAACCTAAAATTGAATAGACACTATAGGATTAATCGAGAGATAGGTTCTGTAGGAAATGGCAATAACCTATTAGTTGCTTAATTAGTTGAGAGACAGTTAAGTAGATTAATATTAATTAAAGGTTATGCATTAAAGTTGGTTTTAAAAGACATTAGGTTGGTGAGAGCCGTCAAACTTAGTGTTGATTAATTCTAATTTAATCATAGGTTTATCTGAGAGGAAGATCTATGGTTTCTAAGATCCCTTCAAAATAAATTAGAACTAGTGTGGGCCTAGTTGTGTAATCAATCCTTTGAAATGGTCAATTGATAATAAGGAACCCTATCTTATTAAATTGCATTGAATTTGTATTTTTACTTTTCTTAATTTAGTTTCATTTCCTTGAAATTACAAACTCTATTTCATTGTCTAAACAATCAAATATTGTGAGTATTATAGTATTCAACTTCAAATCTCTATGGGATAATATCTTTATTTACTACTTGATACAATTCTGTACGCTAGTGGATTAGTACACATCAAAACAAAATATTGAGATTCTCCAATTTTAATCTAGAATCCCTCGGGCAAGAAATTCTGAAGGAACTCGGGGATAATGTGCGATAAATATGTAGAGAGGTGTTTGCTAAGATTTTTAGAAAGATGCCCAGGGAAAGAGAGGATGATATGAAAACTGTGCTTGCTTATTTGCCTAAGTAAAAAGTTCAACCACCTGCTGGGGATTGTGAACAACCGAAATGGGCTAAGGAAATGGCTAAGATGAGATCTCAAATGTAACTCCTGATAAAATATAAGGGGTTGGACTCTGCAATGGACTATGAAGACTTGGACATAGACGATAAAGAACCACTACTCCCAAAATATAAGTTTCTTGACATCAAAAAGTATAATGGGACAAATGACCCTTACCTGCACCTTCGACAGTATATCACGTTCATGAAGCCCACTAGACTGACCAAGGCACTAATCATTAAACAATTCCCGATGTCATTGACAGGAGCTACTGTTAAATAGTACTACACCTTAGATACACATGTTCAACATAGCTGGAAAGAATTTTGCTCAGCCTTTGTCAAGCAATATGGGCTGAATTCTTAGTTTGAAGTCTCTCTCAAAGAATTGCATAATATAAGATAGAAGCCTGATAAATCCTTTATAAGCTTCTTGAATAGATGGAGAGAAAAGTTGGCTCTGATGAAGCATAAACCTGCAGAATCAGATCAATTGTTCATAGCTGCAGAAGCTTACATTCCGACTATTGCTGATAAGCTGAAGAACATAGGCATCAGAAATTTTGAGGAGTTGTACCACTTTGGTGTGCAAATTGAGGGTGATATCAAGCTGGATATTGATGAATGATTGTAGTTGTCTCTTATGGCTGCAATAAATCAGAATAATATTTGCTGTAACTTTTCTATATTTGTGTTAATGAATATCAAATTACTTGTTTTATACGATTATGAATTTTTTATGATTGTGCACATTATGTTATGCTTAAATGAGAGAGAGGCAAACTGAATAAAAAAGAAAAAAAGAAAAAAAACTCATCGAATAAAATGGCTAAATATCAAGATCGATTTTCAATTTCTCTTTGGGTATCAAACCTTTTTTCTTCTCCTTTGTATTAACCCTCTTTAAAAAATAATGAAAAAAGAAAAAATATGAAAAGAGAAAGAAAAAAGAAGAGAAAAAATTAAAAAAAGAGGAAAAGAAAAGAAAAGAAAAGAAAAGAAAAAGAAACCATAAAAAAAGAAAAAAAAAGGGAAAAAGAAGAGAAGGAAATGAAAGAGAATAGAAAACGAAGAGAAGGAAGAGCAAGGAGGAGAAATAAAGAAAGAAAAATCCCTGCTGAATGTCGCTCATTTTTGAGAAAGTCGATCCCTATACAGCCATTGAAAATTTATCATCCACAACTAAAATCAAAATTCCCCTCCAATACCCATCTTTATTAACCTTTTTGAAATTCTTATGAGCTGGAAAATAGATGACCAGAAAACCTGTAAGAGGCTATTCAATAACAAGTATAATGTAGTATGCACAGTTGTAACAAATAAGTAATCATATAAAATGAGCATGATTGATGTCATATTAGTACACGAAGTATCAGACATAGATTTTTATAAATCAGCAGCAAATTATATAATCAACAACCAAAATAGTGACACAAATGTCAAGAAGTAGCAACACAGACATCAAACAATCAGTAATATGAGTATCAAGTCAACGGTGTATAGCAAGCATATCACAGCAGCATGGACATGAAGCAGTCAGGCCGATCGACAAAGGTTAATCATCAGTATGATTTTGTAACCACCCAGCTAGATTGAAAACTTTTAGAAAGAGAGCAATCTAGGCAAAAGAGAGAAAAATAAAGATGAAAAGACCCAGCTAGGTTTGAAAACTCTCAAAAAGAGAGCGGCCTAGACAAAAGAAGGAATATAAAAATAAAAATAGTTACAATTTCAAGCTAGGGGGTAAATAAGTGGACTTTAAGGGTAGCAAAATCTTACTGGGGGGCAACTGGATATTTTTTTCTCATTGAGCATAATCATGACAGTCCTGCAATAGTCAAGCACTCTTAGACAACAATCAAGCCAAGAGGTGTTTGTTATATCATCAGTCTCAGTTTTTGTTTCTAATAATACTGGTCTCAATGGTAGTCTGTGACAGACTCAATTTGTAAATTTGGATTCTATGATAGAAGAGCAAACCAATTTTCCAAGATAAGCTCTAAATAGAAGAGACATTTGACTAGTCGCTTATTTTACAAAATTTACTTTTTGAATCTCATACATATATGCATTACACAAAGTTGTGTTTATTAAAATTATTTTCACAAGTTTTTGAGAATTACAATCATACATACATCAGTTTAGTTGTTTGAAAAATGTCATTTCATCCATTTTTGCCTAACACCTGAAGTGGCTATGTGGCTCATCTCATCCGTTTTTGCCTGATGTCTGAAGTGGCTATATGGCTCATTTCATCCTTTTTCGCTTGACGCCCGAAGTGGCTATATAGCTCATTTCATTCGTTTTCTGCCTGATGCCCGAAGTAGCTATATGGCTCATTTCATATGTTTTTTCCTGATGCCTGAAGCGACTATATGACTCAATTCACTTATTTTTGCCTAACGTCCAAAGTGGCTATATGGCTCAAGTCATTTATTTTTGCCTGACACCAGTAGTGGTGGTAAGGCATGGTCCTTCTCTCGAAGCATTTTAGTTCGGATACCAAGGTTGGACGACGACCCCAAATAAGAAGCCTCTTGGTTCGGACACCAAGGTTGGATGGTGACAAAACCATACCTCTCGGATTGTACCTCGAGGATGACAGTACATAAATTGAATCTCAGGATTCAAGAATAAGAAGCCTCTTGGTTTGGACACCAAGGTTAGATGATGATAAAACCACACCACTCGGATTGTACCCTGAGGATGACGGTGCATAAATCGAATCTCAGGATTCAAGAATAAGAAGCCTCTTAGTTCGGACACCAAGGTCGGACGGTGACAAAACCACACCTCTCGAGTTGTACCCCGAGGATGACGGTGTACAAGTTGAATCTCAGGATTCAAGAATAAGAAGCCTCTTGGTTCGGACACCAAGGTTGAACTGCGACAAAACCACACCTCTCAGGTTGTACCCCGACGATGACGGTGCACAAATTGAATCTCAGGATTCAAGAAGCCTCTTGGTTCGGACACCAAGGTTGGACGATGATAAAACCACACCTCTCAAGTTATACCCCGAGGATGACGGTGCACAAATCGGATCTCAGGATTCAAGAATAAGAAGCCTCTTGGTTTTTGACACCAAGGTTGCACGGTGACCCCGAATTGAAGCCTCTTGGTTTTTGACACTAATATTGGACGGTGAAAAATTTAAACCTCTTGAGTTGTACCTCGAGGATGACAGTTGACATAAATGGTTTGGGATGTCCTCTCGGTTAGTTAACACCGAGGATGACGGGCGAAAATTCTAGCAGCAAGTCTCTAACCTCTTGGTTTTGAACGTCAATGCTGAAGGCACGAGACTTCCTTTATAATTTGAAACCTCTTGATTTAAATATCAAGGTTGACGAAATAAAATCAGAATTCTTTGTGTTACCTCGAAGATTGGAATCTTTCTTCGTTGTCATTATTTCTGCTTTTTCATGAATTGTTGTAATGTTTGCATGTGCTTTTCATAAATCTCATTACACTACTTACGTTTCAATTTTTGAAAAGTAGGGGAGCAAACTGTGGACACATGGTCAGACCCGGTCCATGAGGAAAAAGTCCAATGATGAAAGCCCAAGAAAAATAGGTCCAACAATATAAGGTTTGAAATTCAGCCCATTCAAATGATTTATCTCAATCTAATCCTAATTTAATAAATAAATATAATATGCGATAAAGTTGGTGATAAAGATAATTTGAAGAGAGATTGATTCAGAATAAAACACTGACATATGAGAGGATATTTATTTATATAAGCCAGAAAGAGTTAAAAAAGGGGGGAGCACGAAAAACAACGGAGATAAAATAAAAAAGTTTAAGGCAGAGAATTTTTTTTAAAAAAGGAGATGCACAGAGAAAAGAAAAAATTTGATAAAAGGGCTTGGGATTCAATCTTAGACTGTGGGACTCACCATTACAGTCTACTAAAGGAGCTTCTGAGGGCTATCCACTTTCACAACAAGTTTTTTCTTCCTTTTGTATTTTTCTTTCTCTTGATTCTTTGGTTCAAACTATATTGTAAAGCATGATTATATGATTATGTGAATTATAATTGAATTTATTTTTCAACAAATTAATTCAGATGTGTTTTTTTATTTTTAATTTTATTGTCATTTAGGAAAAATAAAAAAAAAACTATAATTTTTTAGTTTGTCAGCAACAGTGCCATGCCTATGGCTAGGGCTGTGCATCGGTCGGTTTCGATCGGTTCGGTCAAAGAACTCCCAAAACCGACTAAAACCGACTAAGGAGGAATTTTGACCGAAACCGAACCGAACCAGAGGAAAACCGAACTTAACCGAACCGACTCAGTTCGGTTCGGTCAGTTAACCGATTTTTTTAAATAAAATTTTTATTTATTATTTATTATTTTTTAATTTTTTTAAGCTTATTCTTTAATTATATAACTAAAAAAATATTTTTTACTTATAATTTTAATATTTATATATAATTTTTTCTAATTAATATTTTTATAATAAATATTCATGTGAGTCAGTCGGTTCAGTTATTTTAAATTTTTCAACTTGAAAACTGAAACCAAACCGAACCATTCGGTTATATATTTTTAAAAACTAAAATCGGACCAAACCTATATATAACTGAACCAATCAATTTAGTTCGGTTAGTCGGTTTTCGATTTTTTTTGCTCACCTCTACCTATGGCACTGTCACCGTTCTTTGTTGCTTTCCTGGATTTTTATTTTTTTAGTGTTGATGGGCCTGAGGGCCCATCAACCATCATTTTTTTCCTTTTTACGTTAACAGTGTCATGCACTGTTACATTTTTTTTAATTTAATTTTTTTATTTCCTTTTTATTTATTTGATATTTTAATATATTTCATTTCACTTGTTTTATTATTATTATTATTTTTTTTTTGTGCAATATCTTATTTTATTATTTTATTTATTATTTGATTGTTAATTAATGATGATTAATTTAATTAGGCATGCATGATTTAAAAATTAATTAAATAATTATTTTTTAGTTTAATTAGATTATTTGTTATTGTAAAATATTTTTAATTAATTTTAGATTTAATTTTTATTTTGATTAATTTAGCTAGAATTTAATTATTAGTTATTTTTATTTTGTACTAACTTATGTATTTTTTATAGGTTATTTGATTTTTGGAACATTTAACTCTTGATTTGTGTTGTAGGCTCAAACATTGAATAGCCCACGGACTATTAAATTTATTTTTAGATTTTTAGTCCATTTTAAATTATGTTTTATTTATTTTTATTTTATTTGCATGAAATGGATTGTAACTCTTTTCTCCTCCCTCCTTTTTTTATGTGTACTTTTAATTATATTTGTCTAGTTTATTATTTTTATTTTTATTATTTTATTGTGAATTGTGGAATGGTGTGTGGATGTATGGATTGAGGCCCAAAATTGCATTTAAATAGACTAATTAATAATTTGGGCTAAAACTAAAATCTGGAAATTGATTGAGACCCATTTGCATTTAATTAAAGGGATAATTAAGTAATTAAAAATAATAAAATATAAAATACAAACGGAGGCTGATCGCAAGGTCGGGTGGACCATTCAAAAGCCTATACCCAGTTTCCGGACCCAATCTCTGAGGACGGCTACTGGTCTCCCTCCGTGGGATCCAGTGACTGTAAAAATATTCCCAGATTTCACCTAGGTGGCGACTCCATTCTCCGAGCTAAGTTTATCAAGGCCCAAAGTTGTATTCCTAGTGGGCCCTGAGCCTGCATAGTACCGTGGTCACCAAATATTTGGGTGCGCGCTGAACCCTGCCGCCTACAGATATATTCTCCAACACTCCCTTTCAAATGTAACTAGGCCTGGACCAGTTGCATTTGCCAAACACAAACGGGCCGCGCCAATGACTCATAAGGTCACAAATGGACCGCACCCAACCAAACACAAATGGGCCGCACCCAACTCCAGCTCTTAAATACGATCCTAGGATCACCACTCTAATACCATATTAACAAGTTCATGGGTCCGGAGAGTGTTTGTCTACGTACTTACATGTGGACTTATAAATGGAGTTGAGTCAATGTAACATAAAACCAATTGGCTTATGTTAAGACCCAATCTACTCCACTTATAAGCCACTCTAACTCTTTATACTTTTTAAATATGGGATATATTCTCCAACACTTATTACATGCATGCAAAACATCAATATTAACTAAAATTAAAAAGTTTATAAATAATTAATTTTGGAGGGCTGATTGATAAAAATGTAACAATATTTATGTTAAATATTAATACAACTCTAAGAAAATATAGGGGTAGTTGGCTCCCCCGCCCCTGCCTCTGCCCCTGTTATTTGGCACTCATTGTGGATTTCCATGCACTGCTTTTTTACTTCCATTATGATTTTTTTTTGTTGTTCACTCTTATTTTCTATTCCTAAACACAAAGAAAAATAGCGTATGAGAACAAAAATGTACAAAAAAAAATTAAAAGAAAAAAAAATTATTTCCAAATCAAATAATATTAAAAAATAAATTCAATATATATATATATATAGAGAGAGAGAGAGGAATAAGGAGTAGCTGGTTTGGCCAACACAATATGAGATGATGAGAAAAAAGTGAAACAAAATTAAACTGGTAACGCACGAAAGAAATAAGTTGTTGTGCACCATTATTTACTTCTTTTATTTTAAACAAATATTTTTTATAATGGTTACTCCTTCAACCACTCTTTTCTTTTATTCATGTAGTGATAAAACTTTCACATTATTGGTTGCATGAAGGAGAGACCAATTTTGATATTTAGTCTCGAAAGTTATTGATTTTTAGTCAACCCATATGCGAGCTCTTTTTCTTTTTTTGGAGAAATTTTTATGTAGGTATAGTTTATCAGGTCATTTTATAGACCGTCATTCTAGAAAAAAAAATATCCATTTTATCATTTTATTAATCCACCTCATATGCAACATCCTACCCTAGAATTGACTAAGTTATAGATAAAATTTGGACTAAATAGCAATAGAAGTAAGTTTGAGGGTTGTTTTGGTGCCTAAGTATATTATAGGAGTCTAAATATATATCTTGTTTAAAAAATATGGAAAAGAGCATTATAGCTTGCTCCTCCCCTACATTTCTTCTCCTTCATATTACCATTATTTTTCTTTCTTTCTTTCTTTCTTTCTTTCTCATTTTCTTTTCTTCTTTTCCTTAAATTTTCATTCTTCAATTTACAAACAACAAATTCAAAGCTTTGTTTAGTAAATTCAAGATCTATATAGAAGATTTTTGGTAAGTTAAAGTATATAAACATTCAAACTATTGAATTATTCAAAACAATTGAGGTTTTGATTGTATATTGAGTTTTTATTCTTGGATTTATAAAAAATGGACCCCTATAATGTTAAGAATGGTGTTCGGATTTGATTTGGATTGATTTTTTATGTTTTTAGCAAAAAAATCAGGTTGTTTCTGCATTTTTGGGATGAATATACGATACTTTAGCACTAAGAAGGTACCTCAGTGCTGCTGAGGAGGCACCTCATCACTGAGGAGGTAGCAATATATTCATCATTATTGTAGCTAAAGAAATTTTAAAGCAAGAATGTGTTATTGATGCTCTTTTATGAAATAATTATTCTCAATAGTATATTTGATTATAGTATCAAATAAAAATGCAGCTATTATGATTTATTAGAAATCTGATTAAAGTAAATGTTTTGAGTTTTAAACAAGTCTATATACTCGGGATATGTACCCTTTAGATTATATCATAATGACTGGTGTTTTATCTCAGCAGTATATGTATACATATTTATCCTAGTAATATTATTTAGCAATTGTCTTTGGGACAGTGCTTGGTTGTACCTATAGCCTTTGGAGCGTACAATCGGGTGGTTAGCCTTTTAAGGACAACTCTGCGCATGCGTATGACTAGCATTATATATATATATATACTTAGGCTGCAAGTGTCATCATTGCTCCCAATGTGTCAGCAATCTAGTATAATCTTTTAGTTACACATTTAATAAGTGTATGGATTTAAAATCACTATGAATGTTCTCTCAATTTATAGAAATTACAAAGGTACAATTATGCAGTATTGTAATTATCAGAAAGTTAGTTTAATATTATATTATCTGTATTATTTCATCAGTTTATTAATATTTATCAAAATAGTTTTTATACATATTTATATAGTTATAACAGAAATTAGCTAATGTTCCCATTTTATTTTACTAAAACCACTCACTCAGTATTTTTGTACTCACCCCTTTTTATTTAAAATTTTCCAAATCCCTTGGAGTAGAGGCTCTATATTGTAGGATCCAGATTTATTCATCTCTTTCCATAGTCTATTTAAGGTTGTGCCAATCACTTTAATATTTTATCTTTGATTATATATAATAGAACTTTATTGTGTACTTAGTAAATTTATATCCAAATAGTTGATAATGTATTAAGGAGATTTTAGCAAGTATTATACATTAGCATTTCTAGTTACATATTTCTCTTAAGCATTAGCATAACATTTTAGCATGTCGTGCCTGCTCAATAGCTAGCAGAGCGGGTGTGATAATTTTTTATATTAGAGCCTAGGTTTTGCAGTTTACCTAGGTTTATCAGTGTATCTAGGTTTAGCAGTTCATCTAGATATAGTGGTTTGTATAAGTGTATTTATTTGGAATAGAATTGCTAAGTTTGAGATCTTATTATTGTTATATTTTTATAGATCATGCCGCCAAAACTTAGAGGTGGTAAAAGCAGTCGTAATTGTGGCCACGTCACTAGACTTGTTGATATTGGCCAACCTCATAGGCATCCTTTTGATCATCTTGAAAGAGTGGATGATATGTCGTTAGTGGAGGTGGATTCCACCTCTGGTGGTGTATCAGAAGTATATCCAGCTGCTCCACCACCACAACCTATTCCTACACCTCCAGTTCAGCCACCAGTTCCACTTATTCTTTAGCCAGATCAACCTGTACCTCATTTTTAGGTTGATGCCAGTATGGGAGCTCTATTAACTCATGCTTTTATAGCGGCTATGGCTACACGAGAGCAATATCGAGATCCCTAGATGATAGTTGATCGTGCCCGTAGATTGGGTGTATATGACTTTGACGGGTCTATAGATGTTGGAATAGCTGGCGAATGGTTGAAAAAGTTGGAGAAAGCTTTCCTAATCTTAGGTTTGACGGAGGTGGAGAAGGTGTAGAATGTGCACAGATTTATGAAGGGTTTAGCGGATGATTAGTTATCCAGAGTTCGCGACTTTATGGTGAGGGGTTGACATGGAACGTATTTCTCATTGAGTTCCATAAGGAGTATTTGACAGGCAACTATAAGAAAAGTAAGCAAGAGGCATTCTTGAAGTTGACCCAATGCAGTTTGTCAATAAAAAAATATACAGATAAATTTAGAGACCTCCATCGCTTTATTTCTAATATCATACCCTCAGAAGAAATTAAGTGTGATAGGTTTAGAAGCGGGTTGCAAGCTTATATATGAACGAGAATAGTCTGGTACAAAGGGAATAATTTTTGGGAACTAGTTCAAAAGACCTTGGCTTTTGAGAAAGCAAAAAAGAGGAGTTAAAGCAAGATTATAAGAACAAAAGGTTCATCCCTAGCTCTTCTCAGAGTTTTAGAGATAGATTAGCCAATAAAGGAGCTAGTACAATACCGCCTAGACCAGGTTATAGTGGCAGTGGTCGAGGTTTGCATATGAGTTATGGTTAGCAAGCAAATCAACCTTAGATGAGTCAGAGTTCTATAAGGTAGCCAACTAGTAGCTCGGCCAGTGGCCAAAAGTAATCTCGAGTAGGTATGCTACAAAGTAACCCAAGAAGAATCACAAACCCTCAATGCCCGAGTTGTGGCAAGTATCATGAAGGGGACTGTAGAAAAAGGTCATCGGGCTGCAATGAGTGTGGAGAAATTGGCCATTTCAAAAGAGATTGTCCTTCACTTGTGCAATTTAGTGGTTCGGGGTAAGGGACTGTTGCTCCTAGAAGTTAAGGTAATGCTAGGAATTTTTCACCAAATAGGTAAGTCACCACAGGTTTTAGCCCTAGTGTGGGTAGAGGTGGTATTATTGGTACAACCTCTCAGTAAAGATAGAGTGCCCAACTAAATCAACCTTTGACTCAGGTGAGAGTGTTTGCTATGATGCAAGATAAAGTGTTGGCATCTCCAGAAGTTGTTACCAGTGTGTTAACTATCTTTGATTGAGATGCATATGTTTTATTTGACCCAGGAGCCACACACTCTTTTGTGTCTCACTCTTTTGCTTTTCATGCTAATTTTAAGCCTAGTTCTATAAATGCTATAATGATTGTTAGTAACCCTTGGGAAACTCTAAGGATTATGAGAAAGTGTTTAAGGATTGTGTAGTTAAGATAGGTGAGCATAAGCTCTTAGCAAATTTAGTTCCCCTACAACTTCAAGGTTTAGATGGAATCCTAAGTATGGATTGGCTATCTCGCCGTTATGCCACAGTGGATTATTTTAAGAAGATGGTAGAGTTTAATCGCCCTGGGGAAACTAAATTTTCTTTTTAAGGGTTACGACATGCTCTTCTATCTTATTTGATATCTACCATGACTATGAGGAAAATGTTAAGGAAGGGTTGTTAAGCATATCTTGCTCATGTGGTTGACACTAAATCTGAAGGGCCGAAGGTAAAAGATATTCCAATCGTGTGTAAATTCAGAGATATTTTTCCTGAAGATCTTCTAGGTTTACCTCTAGATAGAGAGATTGAATTTGCTATAAATGTGATTCCGGGTACAGCTCCTATTTCTCAAGTCCCTTATAGAATGGCTCCAGCATAGTTAAAAAAATTAAAGATCCAATTACAGGAGTTATTAGATAAGGGCTTCATTAGCCCTAGTGTATCACCTTGGGGAGCGCCAATATTATTTATTAAGAAAAAGGATAGTTCTATGAGGCTATGTATAGATTACCGATAGTTGAACAAGGTTATAGTACAGAATAAGTATCCATTACCTCATATTGAAGATTTTTTTAATCAATTATAAGGAGCTAAGGTTTTCTCAAAGATTGACTTGAGGTCTGGGTACCATTAATTGAAAATTAAAGAGACAGATATACCTAAGATGGCTTTTAAGACACGCTATGGATATTATGATTTCTTATTATGCCGTTTTGGTTAACCAACGCACCAGGTGCCTTCATGGATCTCATGAATAGAACCAATGCACCAGGTGCCTTCATGGATCTCATGAATAGAACCAATGCACCAGGTGCCTTCATGGATCTCATGAATAGAGTATTTCAGAAATACCTAGATAAATTTATGATTGTATTCATAGATGGTATTTTGGTGTATTCTTGAAGTAAAGAGGAACATTTGAGGATAGTTTTGCAAACTTTAAGAAATGAGCAACTATTCGCTAAATTAAGTAAATGTGATTTTTGGTTAGATCAGATTGTTTTCTTGGGGCATGTCATATCAATAGAAGGAGTTTATGTAGGCCCTAAGAAAATTGAGGTAGTAGTTAAATGGGAAGAACTAACTAATACCATGGAGATAAGAAGTTTCTTGGGTTTAGCTAGTTATTATCACCGATTTGTTCAGGACTTTTCAATTATAGCAGCTCTATTAACAAAGTTGTTAAGGAGAAATGTTAAGTTTGATTAGATAGATGAATGTCAAAAGAGTTTCGAGAAACTTAAGGAATTTTTAACTTTTGCACTAGTGTTAACTCTTCCTACTAGTAATGGTGAATTTGTAGCGTATAATGATGCTTCCAGAAAATGATTAGATTGTGTTCGCATGCAATATAAAAAGGTTATAGCATATGCTTTCAGACAACTGAGGACGTATGAGTCAAACTATCCTACTCATAATTTAGAATTAGCAGCTGTAGTGTTTGCTCTTAAGACTTAGAGGCATTATTTATATGGAGTGATGTGTTAAATTTTTGCAGATCACCAAGCTCTTAAGTTCCTTCTTAGTCAAAAAGAGTTGAATTTAAGGAAAAGATGATGGATTGAGTTATTAAAGGACTATGACTGTACAATAGAGCATCATCATGCCAAGGTAAATATGGTGGCAAATACTCTTAGTCAAAAATCCTACAATAACTTAACTCATATGAAGTCAGTGTAATTTTCTCTATTTATAGAACTTCAAGCCATGAATATGGATATGAAAATGAACAGTCAAGGAACATTTTAGGAACACTTAAGGTTAGACCTATTCTGGTAGAAAGAGTTAGGGAAGCTTAAACTCAGGATGCTCATTTGGAAAAGGTTATTGAGGAGGTAAAAAGTGGGTCACGAGTTGATTTTTCACTTAAAGAGGATGGAACTTTAATGTTTAGAGAAAGACTTTATGTTCCAAATATTAAAGAATTGAAATGGGAAATTTTAGAGGAGGCACATTATTTTACGTACTCAATGCATTCGAACAGTACCAAGATGTATCATACACTTAAGGAGAGTTATTGGTGGCAGGGCATGAAAAGAGAGGTAGCAAATTATATAGCTAGATGCTTAGTTTGTCAACAGGTTAAGGCTGAGCATCAATGTCTATAAGGTCTTTTGCAACCACTTCCAATTCTGGAGTGGAAATGGGAGCATAATACCATAGATTTTATGATGGGATTACCTCATACGTAGTAAGGATACGATGCCATATAAGTTATTGTGGATTGGCTAACTAAGTCAGCTCACTTCTTACCGGTCAAAGTAGATTTTTCCTTGGATAAGTTAGCATAAGTTTATGTGAATAAGATAGTAAGACTTCATGGTGCACCCATCTCTATTGTATCAGACAGAGATCTCAGATGTACATCTAGATTTTGGCTTTGTTTATATCAAGCTATAGGTACAAAGTTGAAGTTTAGTACTTCCTTTCACCCACAAATTGATGGTTAATCTGAAAGGACTATTCAAACTTTGAAAGATATATTAAGAGCATGTGTGATGGAATTTAAAGGAAGTTGGGATAAGAACTTTCCATTAATAAAGTTTTCTTACAATAACAGTCATTATGCAAGCCTCGGCATGGCACCGTATGAAGCGCTATATGGAAGGAAATGTAGAACTCTAATATGTTAGAATGAGGTAGGAGAAATAAATCTTGTGGGACTAGAGATTGTGTAGTTGACCACTGATAATATTGATTTAATCTGCAATAGATTAAAGGTAGCTCAAGGCAGACATAAGAGTTATGCTAATTTAAAAAGAAAGAACATTGAGTTTAATATAGGTGATAAGGTATTCCTGAAGATATATCCATGGAAGGGTATAGTCTGATTTGGAAAGTGTGGGAAGTTAAGTCCTCTCTTTATTGGACCGTATAAAGTGATCAAAAGAATTGGACCGGTAGCGTATCAGTTAGCTTTACCTCTAGAGTTATCTCAGGTGCATGATGTTTTCTATGTATCCATATTAAGAAAGTATAGAAGTGATCCCTCTCATGTACTGAAGCAGCATCCGATTGAATTGAGAGAAGATTTGACTTATAAAGAAAAGCCTGTAGAGATCCTTGCTAGAGAAGAGAAAGTCTTTAGAAATAAGGTGATTCTGTTGGTTAAGGTGTTATAGAGTAACCATTCTAAGGAGGAAGCAACTTGGGAAAGGGAGAAGGATATGCAAGTTAAATATCCTCATTTATTCTCTCTGAAGGTGTATAAATTTTGAGGACAAACTTTCTTAAAAGGGAGAGAATTATAGCATCCTGCCCTAGAATTGACTGAGTTATAGATAAAATTTAGACTAAATAGCAATAGAAATAAGTTTGAGAGTTATTTTGATACCTAAGGATATTATAGGGGTCTAAGTGGATATTTTATTTAAAAATATGGAAAAGAGCATTGTAGCTCTTCTCCTTCCCTACGTTTCTTCTCCTTCATATCACCATTATTTTTCTTTCTTTCTTTCTCATTTTTTTTCTTCTTTTCCTTAAATTTTCATTCTTCAATTTACAAACAACAAATTCAAAGCTTTGTTTAGCAAATTCAAGATCTATATAGTAGATTTTTGGTAAGTTAAAGTATATAAATATTAAAACTATTGAGTTATTCAAAAAAATTGAGGTTTTGATTGTATATTGAGTTTTTATGCTTAGATTTATAAAAAAAATGGACCCTTATAATGTAAAGAATGGTGTTTGGATTTGATTTTGGTTGATTTTTGGTGTTTTTGGCAAAAAAAATATGGTTGTTTCTACATTTCTAGGATGAACAAGCGACGTCTCAGCACTAAGGAGGCACCTTAGTGCATTAGGGAGGCACATCAGTGAACTTTTTGGGTCCCGAAACCCTAATCGGAGCTATTTCGAACTATTTTTCAGGTCCTATAACATATCTTTTAGCCATAGATTGATTAGATTGAGTAGAATTTAGATTGAAACTCATAAATCTTATGTTTTGATTCTTAAATATTAGGATCAAAATTTGTAGCAGTGGTAGAGCCTATATCAGGTCCAGCTAGCTACATTTTAGCTCAACAAGCTCATGTGAGTGGCTAAACCTATAATTTACTTTTGAAAATATATGTATAACTATGTTGAAAGATATAAAATATATTTCCATGATTTAATAAATGTTTCCGTATAAATAGTTTTTCATCAGATATTAAATTATTATCATCGTTTTATATTTTACCAGTTTTCGTAATAAAAATTGGGAATATGTAGCAATATATTTGTTATTATTGTAGCTAAAGAAATTTTAAAGCAAGAATGTGTTATTGATGCTCTTTTTATGAAATGATTATTCTCAGCAGTATATTTGATTATAGTATCAAATAAAAATGAAGTTATTATTGTAACATTCGTGTCCTAGAATCGGATTATTATTTATTAATAACAATTAAGGATTTTATTATTTTTAGTTAATTAATGATGATGATTGGAGTTAATTAGTATTATTTGGCGATGTATTATTTTATCATTTGAGTTAATATTATTTTTGAGAAATGAAGTTTAGTTATTTTGAATAGAATGTGAAGGATGAAATTGAAAAGAAAAGAAAGGATAAAAGTGTAACAAAAGGAAGTAATTGGAGTTGAGCAGAAAGAAAGAAAAGAAGAAGGACCAAAGGAAGAAGAATGAGAGTTGTTGGGGATGAATAGGGAGAAGCATGGGAGGAAGAAGAAGAAAAGAGGGAAGATGAAGGAGAGCATGGCAGAAGCAAGGGAGAGAGGCTAGTGGTCTAGAATTAAAAGGAGAATTTGAATTCATAAAGCTAAGAATGATTTCGGCTGGAGAAATCAGTGAGTGGTGGATTTAATTGAAGTTTATGTGTTTTTATTTTTATTAAACTTCAATTCTGAAATTGGGTATTTTGATGGTAAAATTCATAGATTTAGGCTTGTTTTTTATGTTTTTAAGTTGTCTATAAGCTTCATTTTAGTTTACAACTCGTGTATGAACTTCTGACATGTCTAAATTTGTGTAAAAATTAAATTTTGTCAAAGTTGCTGCTGCTGCCGAATTTGACCCAGATGGCCAGAGGGTGGTACCTCAACGTAGAGGCAGTGCCTCTAACATGCTGGGCGGCGCCTCTGCGCTGGTGGGCGGTGTCTCCATGATGCTGGGCGGCGCCTCCGCTCGTGATGACGACGCCTTCGCGATGGGAAGTCGGGACGCCTCTGGAAAGGTGAGAGGGCGGCGCCTCTGCCTGAGAGGGCAGCGCCTCCACGACGCGCAGTCGGCGCCTCTGCTCGGGAAGTCAGCACCCCTGCACTGTGCTCGCACCTCCGTGACTCCTAACGCGTCCGATTATGACCGTTTCGCTTTAATTATTATTCACCGATGAACCGAATCATAGAATGATGTTCTAGAACGTTGGAAACGAGATAAATTCTTTAGTTTTAACAATTCTCGTTAATTACCGATAAATCTGTGATAATGAATAAAATATACTTGAATACCATGTTATGTGAACTCTCAGACAAAGGGACTAAATCATTGTGAATAATTGATAATGAAAATGTAATTATATATGAGAGTATATATGTATATGTATATGGGATAAGTTGGGAATGATGAGCTGGCAACTCAATTGATAACTATCTTTGGGACAACGCAGGGATTCAGAGGTGCCTTTGGGGCGAATCCTTGTAGTTTATATGTATGCATACGATGATATTGAAATGAATATGTGATTTTGCTAGTGTAAGCCATGGAAAGAAAGTTGAAATAATATGTGAGAATGAGAGATGTTGTATATTATTGTTTCCTTCCGGGAAAGGGTTGAGAATTATCTATTTTGAGATAATGATCTGAATTATCAATTGAGATAATGTGAACGATAATAATATTGTATTTTTAATGATCAAAACTCTCAACCTTAATAACAATTGAGGTGAAACCTCCTAACAAATCAAAGGATGGAAACCATTGTGATAACCAAATATTATGAGGATTGTTATTAGTAATGTTTGGGGAATAAAGCTTACTTGGCTTTTGAATTTCAAACTATTATGGAATTTTATGGATTTTATGTTTATTTAAAGTAAGCATTTTAGACTATAATTTTATGATAATCCTTATTGGATAACTTTTAAAAGAAATCAAGGATTCATTTGATAATTTGAAATGCTTTGAGTTTTATTTCGGAAAAAGGAAATTTATATCCTTGATTGTTTGGATTTATTATTATTATTAAAAGTATTTGACTATTCTCATGAAATGAAAATGTCTTGCCCAATATTTTTGTACAATAACGATTTATTATAAAATGGTTTATATTTTGAATTTGCAAATGATTGTAATGATTTATCAGTATTCAAATGATTATTGCATTTTGAGGTTTAGTATATTTTGAATAAATATTTTTGCTTTAAAAACTATACTATTTACTCGCTGGGTAATTTCTTTCAGAATTACTCACCACCGTTTTTAAAATATTTTTTACAGCTTAGAGATAGCCTAGCATCTATAGTAGGACAGTGGGCATCCATGGTCTATGAGGTTACACTGGCGGAGACCTAAGTACGGTATGCGGTTTGCCATAATGCGGATGCAGAGCTGATGTTTAAGGTCACTGGTGTGCGCATAGGAGCTGATGCACGAGTCTCATCCATGCGTGAGGAGCATGAGGATAGCGTCTATTCTATCTTTCGCATCACTTATTCCACCTCCTTGGATGTTGAGGTCGCCCTCACATGGGTGTAATGCAGTCTTGTGGATGTATCATTTTGGTCTTTTTGCCTATGGCCATTATACACCCTTTGAGCCTACTACCAGGAGATTTATTTTTGAGCCGCTGGGCTAGGATTTTTGTTGAGGGTTAGGCCTGGACTTGTGCTGCTGTTACTATCTTTGCTACCACTACTATATTGTGTCGGACTGAGATCCGATGACCTTGGGGTTAGATACTAGGGCAAATGATGTTATATCGTATATTATTTGTATGAGCATCTAGTACTCTGATTGTATTTATATTGATGATTGTATATTCATTGTATGGATGGATGGTTAGCACCACGGTGCTTATGATATATATATATATCTCTGATCTTGGTATATTATTATATTATTATTTTTCCATCTCGAGTTTAATTGTGAATGGATGTATATGATTAAAATGTTGAGGAATTGGCATAGAAATTCTAAGAAAAATATTATCTAAATAATGATATCATTACCTGTATTGAGACGAGTTCATAGGTAATAATATCGATGTAAGAATGAAAAGTTTTAATTTGTACAGGTTTCATTTATGTCATTAAGTGTTTGTATTATAATTTTAAAAGCTCATTAAGTGTATTAAGAATTTAATAATTATAGTTACTGTATATAATTACGTATTAGTAGTTATTTAGAGGTTAAGGCATGACAAGTTTGGTATCAGAGCTTAAGGTTATTAGGTTCTGTAGATACTAAGAAATATTGTGTTATATGTTAAGTATATTGGAAAATGTTGAAGTGATGAACTATGATTACAGAAGTGTATAAATATTGAAGATGAGAATTTCTAAAGTTTATAATTTTGATTTTCAGAGAATGGCAAGAACTAGAGGTGGAATGATTGGGAATCAGAATAGAGGTCTTGGTAGAGAGCGTGGTAGGGGTAGAGCTAGAGGTAGAGGAAGAGGACGTGACGTCCAACATGATGATATAAGACTGGTAGAAATAGCAGATGTTCCTGCTAGGAGTTAGATGTCTATGAGAAAATTATCTCCATCGTCAGCTTCTGTTGGCAATAAGAGAGGCGATAGACCGAATGTTCATGCTGCTAGTCCATAAGGCAGTTCTATGTCAGCTGCTTCAGCCTCAGGTTTTGAGCGTGTTCCTCGGAGGGTGAGGAATATGTATTATGTACCACCACTGGAGATACATCAGGATGTTCCAGTCCAGCCAATAGCCCCGGTAGTGCATATCGATGCTACCGATCTAGCAAGGACAATGGCAACAGTGATGGCTGAATGTGAGAGGTATCGAAAGCCCGGAGATATCATTGAACATGCGAAGAAGTGTGGAGCTTATGATTTTCACGGAGCGCTAGACCCTGGACAAGCAGACAAGTGGATTAAGACAGTGGATAAAGCTTTCAACACACTATAATTGAGTGATGTTGAAAAGGTAAACAATGTGTATGGGCTTATGTTCGACAAGGCAGATGACTGGTTGACAAGGATTAAGAATCTTTATGGAGAAGTACTTACGTGGCAACTCCTAAAGGAAGAGTTTGGCAGAGAGTATTTAACAGAGACTTTCTAGAAGTAAAGGAAAGCGGCATTTGTGAATCTGACACAAGGATTGTTGTCCATCAGAGATTATACTGATAAGTTTGAGGAACTATATCAGTATGCGAAGGACATATACCCCACAGAAGAAACTAAGATTGATAAGTTTCGGGATGGACTACACATGTCCTTGAGAGGAAACCTGAATCTGTATGCCGGTACGACCTTTAAAGGTTGGGTCGAGAAAGCGATGAAACATGAGAGACTTGACAAAGAGTTTGAGTCAGTGACAAAGGCTAAATCCTATCAACATGAGGGATCTTCGAGACAACTTTGGAGGGGAAGCAATAGTCAGAAATCCAGGTTCACTCCCTATTCACGAAGCAATGTGCAGTCAGGGGGAAACTTTCGACCTCAAGGAAGTCAGATGTCTGTGAGGCAGCCAGTACTAGTGTTTCGACCTAGTAGCTTTGGGAATGCACCGAGAGGAGGGATGGATGTGCCCTGGTGTAATTTATGTAAGAAGAACCATATGGGCAGTTGTGCTAGGAGTAATGTGCGCTGTTTCAAGTGCAATGAGATGGGACACTATGCCCGTGAATGTACTAAGGGTATGTTTGGGGAACCCTCAGTGCAAGGGTTGAGTGATCTTAGATCCGGGAGTGCTGGTAGACCTCCGACTGCTGTAAGAACTTTTGAGGCAAGAAGTGAAGTTAGTAGGGCTCCACAAGCTCAGGAGAGGTACCTGGGGTAGACTAGTGCATCTAGAAATGTTCAACAAGTGAGGCTTTATGTAGTTACTGAGAAAGAGGTGGAGAATGCACCAGACGGCATTAAGGGTATGGCTTTTATTTGTGATAAGTTAGCCTGTGTATTAATTGATCCGGGTGCAATATTCTCATTTATATCCTCTACATTTATGCTACAGAATAAGTTAGAACTGTTTGATAGAAATGAACCTGTTTTGGTTAGTATGCCTATGGGAGTTAGCGTGATTTGTGATAAGATCACTAGGGGTGTTATTGTGAGGATAGGAAAGGATGAGTTAGAATGGGATTTTATGCCTTTGCCATTGAGTGACTTTGATGCTATTTTAGGCATGGATGGGTTAAGTCGATATAAGGCCAATGTAGATCATTTTGAAAGGAAGGTGATTTTTGAAAAAGAAGATGGTGGAAAAGTATGTTTTATGGGAGATGATAGAAAAGCTTCAATTAAGATAGTTTCTGCTATGACAGCTATGAAGTATCTTAGGAAAGGATGTGATGCCTACTTGGCTTTTGTGGTTGATAAGCGGAAAGAGAGAAAAGAATTGAAGGAGGTACCCGTAGTTAATGAATTTGGGGATGTGTTTCTAGAGGAATTACTGAGATTACCCCCTAAGAGAGATATTGAGTTCAAGATTGAATTGTTGCCGGGTGTTTCGCCCATATCTCAAGCTCTATATAGGATGGCTCCAGTGGAATTGAAGGAGTTGAAAGTGCAATTGCAAGAGCTTTTAGACAAAGGTTTCATTAGACCTAGTTTTTCACCCTAGGGAGTACTGGTGTTATTTGTTAAAAAAAAGGATGGGTCTATGAGATTGTGCATAGATTACAGGCAGTTGAATAAGGTTACTATTAGAAATAAGTACCCACTGCCGAGAATAGAGGATTTGTTTAATCAACTTCAGGGAGCTACAGTGTTTTCTAAGATTGAATTGAGGTCCGGGTACCATCAATTGAGGATTAAAGAGTCGGATATGCCTAAGACTGCATTTAGAACGAGATATGGATACTATGAGTTCTTAGTGATGCCGTTTGGACTGACAAATACACCTGCAGCATTCATGGATCTGATGAATAGAGTTTTCAAACCTTACTTGGATAGGTTTGTAATTGTGTTTATCGATGATATTTTGGTGTATTCTAAGTCTAGTTTGGAGCATGAAGAACACTTGAGGATTGTACTGAGTACTTTGAGGGATAAACAGCTTTATGCCAAATTCAGTAAGCGTGAATTTTGGTTGGATAGAGTAAATTTTTTGGGTCACGTGACCTCT
>CATIWO010224237.1:0-20021 GCA_949673435.1 Macaranga tanarius | reverse complement strand
GCCTTTTGATGATTGGGTTAATGGTGCTCCTGATTTTGAAGAGCTTTCTATTTTTAACAAATGGATTGACGAGGGAGCTTACAAGTGGAAAAAGTAACTATTTTATTTGTATTTTTTATATATTTGATTTTTCATAGATTATCTATTTTTTAATATATATATATTTTCTTTTTAGGTTTGCTTTAAAGTATTCTGATAAATATGAGGTTCTGAAACCTGGATTCAACTTTAATGTTACTGAAATTTATTCTAAAACATGGTTTCATAACTTGTTTTATGTTGGGGAGCTCATCAATTGTTCTGTATGTTTCTTATTTTTTTTATTTATTGTCTTTATTTATTATTTATTATTTTTGTCTTATTATTTTTTTTGCAGCACCTTAATGTTTTTTTTATTATTTTAAAAAATGGGGCAAAATTTTTGGAAGTTGCACTGTTAATTTCACAACAACAAATGCATTATTTGATGGAAGTTTGCAGAAAGCTTATACTCAGTTTACAGAAAATAATTTTACATTTTCTTATAATCATGCTGTGACTAAGTATATATTAGGAGATGTAATGCTGTTGCCAAAGCCTTGGGTTGATGTTGAGTATGTTTTGTTCTCTGTTCATATCAGTTCTCAAGAGCATTGGATTCTTCTAAGGTTGAGCATGAAGGAATGGTCTGTTTATGTGTATAATTCTTTGAAAGATACTCATGGCTATGCTGCTGAAGTTGTTAAGGCTTACAGTATGATGCTGCCAATTTTTTTTAAAGAGATGGCAATTGGTTCTGGTCATGAAACACCTTTGCGAGTTGAAGTTGTTTCTAATTTGCCTGTTCAGCAAACTCCGTAAGTATTTTTTTTATTTTATTAATTTCTTGTTTCTTTTTTTTATTATTAATTTAATCTTTTGAATATTTTTTTTCAGTGATTGTGGAGCTTTTATTTGTGTATTTGCTGAGTTCCTTATTCATGGTATGGCGATTCCTAAAGATTTTGATGTTGAGGTTTATAGGTCAAGGCTTGCGTTATCACTGTACCAGTACGGTATGAAAAAACTGCATGGTGAAATTGTTAGTGACTCAGAGCAGACTGGGAAGATCAGAAGGAAAAGAAAGCTGAAGAAGAAGTGATATGTTAGAAGTTATGAGTTATTTGTTTAGTGTTGTTTATATTTTTTTTTTTTGTAATTCATTTTGTTGTAATACATTAATTTTGAATTTATGTAATTCATATTTATTTTTATTAATACAAGTTTTAAATTTATGCAATATCTGTATTGATGTTATTTCATTTGCTTCAATATTGCAAGTGCATGTGAACATGGCAGCTTCTTGATTTGGAACCTGTTGCATGTGTATTTTCTTTCTTCTATTTTGACAATGAATGGTGTATTCAAGTCATACATAGTGAATGTTTCTTCTGTTGAAGGTTTAACCTGCATTGAAATTAAAAAAAATGAGAAAAATAGAAAAAAAAATACAGCAGTGTTGACTGTTTCTTTATGTTTTGTTTGTTACTTATTTTATTGCTTATTTGTTGTTTATTTGTTGCTTGTTGCTTATTTGTTGCTTATTAATTGCTTATTTGTTGCTTATTTATTTTTCTTTGTTTCTCTTTGATTCTTTTTTATTTGTTTTTGTTGTTATATTATGAAATGCAATATTAAATAATCTGAAATATTAAAAATTATGTACCAACAATCACATTAATGAAATATTTAAAATTTTACAATGAGAATGAAAAATGTTTGACTTATAAAAAAGAGAAATGTTTCTTTTTAGGTTTTTTTAGGTGCATTTTTGCATGTCTTTCTGTTGTGCCCAAGCTGTCCACACTTTCCACATTTGGTTTTATTTTCACTCTCCCATGGTGCTCTGATTCTTCTTTTTGTTGGTCTTCCAGCTTTTATTCTGCTGTGCGATGAGTCTACTTATAAATGTTGCTCTTCATTTGGTATTTTCCATGTTGCTTGATTTGGAATCGGATGTACTGTTTCTTTGTATGTTTTCACTAGTGCATGCTTTGTGTAGAAATGTGAGCAATATATGTATGGATCTTGATTTATTTGCTTCAATATTGCAAGTGCATGTGAACATGGCAGCTCATCGATTTAGAACCTGTTGCATGTGCATTTTCTTTCTTCCATTTTGACAATGAATGGTGTATTTAAGTCATACACAGTGAATGTTTTTTCTGTTAAAGGTTTAACCTGCATTGAAATTAAAAAAAAGAGCAAAACAGAAAAAAAACACAGCAGTGTGACTGTTTCTTTATGTTTGGTTTGTTGCTTATTTGTTGCTTGTTGTTTATTTGTTGCTTATTTGTTTCTCTTTGATTCTTTTTTGTTTGTTTTTGTTGCTACATTATGAAATGTAACATTAAATACAATATGAACTATTTCAAAAATAAATATCGAATGAAAAGTAATTTTAGGATGATAAACAATGGATACAACAATAAAAAACAATAACATGTCTAATATTAAACAAAGACGTAATAATATTACATGTAGCTTTATGCTTTTCATATAGTTGTCATTAATAATATCTTGTGGCCTTTTAGCAAGCGTGCTGAATGTTGATCTTGCAAGATTTCTATTTGAATAAGTCCATTCTTGTACTAAAGCATGCATGTACTGTAGCAACGCTGTTATCGGTAGGTCTTTAGCTTTCTTGATCACCGCATTCAATGATTCAACTATATTTGAAGTCATTGCTGAGTATCTGTTATTGATTGACAAAGGTCTAGCCCATTTATGATACCCAATATTTTTCAGGTATTGGATTATCCTTTCATCAATCCTTTTCAAGTTGTTCATATGGTACTCGAACTCGTCAATGGTGTATGCTTTTGCTGCTTGAATAAAAGAATCCCTGATGCTTTTTGAGTGCTTTTTGAAGTTGTTTAAAAGATGGTATATACAAATATTATGGGTTGCTTCAGGGTATATTTCTTGAACTGCTTTTTCTATACTTTTATGTCTGCCAGAAATTATAGAAATTCCTTCTCTACACCCAAAAGCTTGTCTGATTTTTCTGAAGAACCATTCCCAAGATTTATCATTTTCAGAGTCAACAATAGAGAAAGCAAGAGGAAAGATTTTACCAGCAGCATCTTGTGTTGTTGCTAAAAGCAATGTGCCACCATATGTTCCTGTCAGAAATGTACCATCGACTACTACAATAGGTCTGTAATATTTCCAGCCTTTTATTGATGCATCAAGTGCCATGAATATATAGAGTAATGAGTGGTCTTCTCTGGTATCGAGGTCAACAATTAATCCTGGATTTGTTGTTGTTATCATATATAGGTTAGTTGGTAAAAGTGCATAGGATTCTTCTGGTTTACCTCTTAGCATTTGAAGTACCTTTTCTCTTGATCTCCATGCTTTTATGTAGTTTATATTGATGCCATATTCTTCTTTCATATCTCTCATTATATTTGCTGGCGAGTATATGGTTTTGGCACTCTGGTATTTTGATTTTATGCAGTCAGCAACTAGAGTTGTTGTTGCTTATCTTTGTTCTGCTAATCTAATGTCCATACTATATGTGTGGATTTTGTTAAACTTTTTAATAATAAATTTGTCTGTTTTTCCATTTTTTGAAGCTCTTATCACCCAGCTGTATTTTTCATCCAAGCATTTAGCAACAAAGTTGAGAGTGTTTGTCTTAATAGTTCTGTATTGGAAGTGGTTCTTGATAGTAGTAAGTCTTAATGCTTTTTTGACTTCTTCTTTGCTGTTGTATATTACACCTTTTTCAGGTTCTGTTGCTGTTTTATTGCAGATTGTTGATGATTCTTCACTGCCATCTTTCAGTAAAAGGATGTCGGTCATTATTTTTGCATAATCCAGATAATCTAAATTTTGCTTATTTGATTCTGTGTTTGTTGAGCTGTGTTCAGAAATTGATACCATATTTGTTTGAGTTGTTGATTTTTGTTGCAGCATGTTGTTGTTGAAGTATTTTTCTAGAAATTCCTTCTTCTCAACAGTGATGCATAGAGGGAATTTGGTCAAATCAGGCTCTTTCTTCTTTAGTTGCAAATAGAAGAAGAGAGTTGCATTGTCTTCTACTTTTAAAGGTCGATAGTTTTCTCTGACTTTGTACTGTATGACCATTTACTGAAAATCTATTTGGATTCGAAGCCTCTCTGATATTATTTTCAGCATTTCATGAAAGCTGCAGTTTGGTTGTATTATAATTCCTGTCACATTAAAATCAATATAATCTATTACTTTATTCCAGTTTCCATTGTGATGAATGAAGACTGGTATGACTTTCATTGTACCTATAATTAAAAAATCAAAGAAACTGGTTAGTTATTTTTATTTTAGGTAGTATTTTCTTGTTGCATTTTTGCTACATTTTTGTTGCTTTTTTATTTCTTTTTTGTTTCTCTTTGTTTGTCTTTGATTCTTTTTTATTGCTTTTGTTGCTTTTTTGTTTCTTTTTTTATTTCTTTTTTATTTTTTTATTTCTCTTTGATTCTTTTTTGTTTCTCTTTAATTTTTTTTGTTGCTTTTGTTACTTTTTTATTTCTTTTTTGTTCCTTTTTTGTTTCTCTCTGTTTCTTTTTGTTGTATTAAGGTTTTGTTATTTTTTATTTCTTTTTGTTGCTATCTTTTAGGTTTCTAAGAAACTGATGTGGAATAGTATTTTTATTATTTATAACCATTGAAAAAGCATTTATATAATGTAAATCAAGTTTTAATGTCTTTTATAATGGTGATTTATTATTTTTTATTGACAAAATATTATTATAGAAAAATAGAAAAGCATATATGATATGTTTTCGAGGTGCGTACCTATTTTTGTCAATGATTGTTACTTTTGATCTTCAATGCTATTTCAGTTATTGTTTTAATGTTGATTTCTCTAATTTATTGAAGAATGTTGTTGCAGATTTAAGTTTTTCAGATCCATAAACTTGATTTGTTGAAGGCACTTATTTTCTGTTTCTGTCACAAAATTCAGAAGAGAAAATAGCTGAAATCGATTGGAGAAGGAAGTTAATCTGATCGTGAATTTGATTGATTGAAGAGAAAGTTGAACTTAATTGGAGAAGAATTTTTGGTGTTTGAGATCGTGATTTTTTTGAGCGAGCTTATTTTCCGTTTCTTTTTAGGAATCAATGTTTATTTTGGAATGTTTGTCTTTTAGCTGAAAAATGTTAGCTTATATATGCTCTAGATTTGAAAAAAAAAAAACTTCTTTAAAACTATTTTTGAAAATACTTTTGGTCAATATGGCTTTTGATATTGGTTTTGATTTTAAAAAAAATTCCATAATTTTATAACTTAAGAGGGCAAACAAATAAAAATTGCCAATTACAGAGTGTCATAGATATATTAGGTCATTTTATTTAAAAATAAAATTTTCAAAATTTAAAACCATAAAAACTCTTTTTTATTGAAAAAAATATTTAAAACTCGTGGAGTCATAATCTTAGAGGATATAAACAAATTTAACATTTATTGTAGAATCTTATGAAATAAAATCAAATTTATTTTTAAAAAGATACATTATAAAATTATTAGTTCCATCATGAATTTTATGTCAATTATTATATTGAATTTCACTTTGAAATTTATTTCAATTTGATCTTTCAATTTTATTAATTGTGTCAATTCTATCCAATTTTATTTGAAAAATCTAATTATATTTTTAAAAATTACTTTTAAATCACTATAAAAAAAATTTGATAGTTATTCAAATTTTTATTTTTTAAGAAAAAAATAAAAAATAAAAATATTTTTAAAATTTAATCTTACTACTTTTGAAATAAATTTAAAAATTAATTTTTAAGTTTTTACATCAAAATTTTAACTTTTTTTTGTATCAATGTATATAATAAGAAAGAACAAAAAAAAAAGTTATAACTTATGAATTAATTTATTATATATACTAATATTAATAAAAATAAAATATAAAGTGAGCACTTTTATATATCACGATAAACAGCAGTAAAATTTTAATTTTTCATTTTTCATTTTTTAGAAAAATAAAATATTTTTATATTTCTGACTAATATTTTTAGTATCTTAAAATTCTCTCTTTTTTTTCCTTTCATACTTTTTTATTTAACCCCTGTTAGAAAAATTTCTAAATAATACAGTTGAAAGCTTAGAAATAAAGTTTTAAATAAGGGATAATAGTTTCATTTATTCTCAACTATTCTCTAATTTTCTATTAAATCCTATCTTTGAATTGTGTCAATTTATCATATCAATTTTTTTAATTTGTTTCAATTATATTCAATTTTCTAATAAGAATTTAAATTTAATTTTAAAAATTATGATAAAATCTTTTTAGAATTTAACTATCTGGTTAAACCTTTTTTTCATTTTTACCAAAGGAAAAACTAAATTATATATAAAAAAAACTAATTGATGAGTTTATTTAAAACTGAAAATAATTTAATGAGGTTATTAAATATAAATAAAATTTAAAAAAATATTATATAATTTATTTATAAAATTAAACTTAACACGTTTACTTTCAAATTTTAATTTTTAAATTTGTAAGATTAGTAATAATCAAATGAAATTCTAATAAAATAGCTTAAATTTACAAATTATTTCAATATCATTTTTATCTATATTTGTCGTAAGAATTAAAAGTTCTAGTTTTTATCATCTTTATTTTTTAAAAAACCTTATTCCTTTATTGTATTACTATTTCATGGTGTAATATTTGGTTAAATTAAAATTTTACCAAATATAAAGTATTATATGATAAAATAAAAAAATTATTTGAAATAAATTTTATACAATATCAATTTAAATCAAACATATAAAATTAACTACAAATAAATTCTTTTTAAAATTCTTTTAGAAATGCAATAAATTTGTTGGTGAAATTGAAATAAATCTTATTGCACTTCTAAAAGGACTTTAAATAAAAATTTATTTACAATTAATTTTATATGTTTGATTTAAATATTAATATTTTATAAAATTCATTTCAAATAATTTTGTATTTTGTCATATAATTTTTTATTTGATATAAAATTAAAATTTAAGTTAATATTTTATTTAATAAAAATATCAATTTAACTAAATATTACACCATGAAATAGCAATACAATAAAAGAATAAAAATATTTTAGAAAATAAAGACGATATAAATTAGATTTTTTTAATTTTACAACAAATATAGATATAATGACATTGAAATAATTAGTAAATTTAAACTATTTTATTAAAATTTCATTTAATTATACCTAATTTCATAAATTTAAGAATTTAAAATTTGAAAGTACATGCCAAATTTAATTTTATAAATAAATTATATAATATCTTTTTGAAAATTTATTTATATTTAATACACTAATTAAGTAGTTTTAAAAATTATTTCAATTTTTAAATAAACTCATGAATCGTGTTTTTTTATAACTTAGTTTTTTTGGTGAAAATGAAAATGAATTTAAGCTGGTAATTTAATTTTAAAAAGATATTATTATAATTTTTAAATTTACATTTAGATCCTTATTAAAAAAATTGGATATAATTGAAATAAGTCAAAAAATGATATGATAAATTAATACGATTTAAATGACAGTATTTAATAGAAAATTTGAGAATAAATGAGACTATCATTCCTTAAAATAATTGGGATATAAGCTTTTAATGAAAAAGTTAAAAATTAATTAAAAAATTTATAAATTAATTTATAAATTTATGTTGAGAGTGGTAAAATTAGAATTTAAAATTATTTTTATATTTTATTTTATAAGAAAAAAAGATAAAAAATTTAATAAATGTCAAACTCATTTTATAGGAATGTAAAAATAATTTTTTAAAATACAATTGGATTCTTCATATAAAATTAGATAGATGTGACATAATTTATAAAGTTGAATAAGCAAATTGAAATGATTTTTAAATAGAATTCAATTGATAAATGAGCCAAGTTTAGAATAAAACTGATTATTTTCTTATATTAAAATCAAAATAACATAACATTTGAAATTTTACTTTCTTTTTTTTTTTTCAAGAGCAAGTACAAATACAAAATTCCATCCAACACAAAAATAAAAAATAAAAAAGAGATATAATATAAATGTGGTTCTCCGAAGACAATACATAGTGGGTCACAGACTCTTAACTTCAGTTAGCACTGTAGAGTCATCAAAGGCACAGAGGTTACAGTCCAGACTCCACAAACACACACACACACACACACGTACACAGAGAGAAGATTGATCAATGACAAGAAGAGCAAGAGAAAGGCAAAAGGAATGAGAGAGATTTGAAAGAAGAGACATGTATGTGTGTGTGTATATATATACATGAGATCACTCTCATTTTTTTTATTTTTGTATCTTTTTCTTTTCTTTGTTCTAGGAGACGGTGCAGTAGCAGCGGCAGTGTTGCACGTGGGAGTCAGTGCAACATTATAGAAATGAAAGAAAAAAACCTTCAAAACAAACAACAATAACAGTACTCTATGTCTGTGAACAAGACACAAGACAGTGAATTGTACATATAGATGTGAACCATGCATAGAGAGGGATAATGGGTTTTTGACACGTGTAATGCAGGTTTTTTGAAAGAGTTAATACAGAAGAGACCGTTTTACCGTAATAGTAATAGTAACTGTAACAGCAAACAAGAAATAAACAGTAGGTTTTTCTTTATATGTTTTCAGTATTGAGCAGTTACAAGAGATTTAATTATTTTGAAATGAGAATTAAATTAATTTTAAAAATAAAAAGTTTTCAATATCTAATATATATATATATATAACTTGAATTCAAAATTTTATTTTAAAGAATTTAAAGTTGTAACCCCTTTATATGACATATGCTGATAATAACAGGATTATCTATTTAAAGTTTTCTTAGCCGTTGTTTTTTTTAATTATGGGCGGGTAAAATGTGGTCTGTTAGGTTGGTCCAGGTTCTTGCTACCATGGGGATGCAGGCTTTGTGTTTTTTTTGAAAGATTGAAAGGTCAGGTCATTTGTCTACATCACTTTCCCCTTTCACATGCCTCTCTTGTCTTGTCAAATCATTTTCATCCAACAAAAAACTCTTCTCTTTTCATTTTCATTCTAGTTTCTTCACATTTCTCTTCTCCCATTCATTCAATAATCATGTTCTTTTTTCTTTTCCTTTCTTTTTTTTTTTTAATTGAATTGGTAAAAAAAAAATATTTCTTCAACATGTTTGTATGTTCATTTATATTAAATTTTTTCACCGTACAATTTCAAGTAGAGCTTTCTTTTTAAAAAATATTATTTATTATGAATGTCATATATTTAATAGTTAAAATTTTGAAATAGTATATAATATATAATATTTTATTGATTAAATATAAAATATTTATCACGTATTAGTTGAAATATAAAGCATACATCACATACAGTTTGAGGGCAATACTTTATACATGTGTAAGTTCTTCATTTTTTAAATAGATATGTCCATAGCTAAAAAATTTTTAAATATCTTTCACAAATAAATTTGAAAATGCACTTTCTTAATTTGAGAACATATATTCATAATTAAATTTTGAAATAATTTATGACATAAACAGTATCATAGTTGATAAAGAATAAAATATTTTTTAAGCGAACCAATTCTGACAATTTTATTTTTTATCATATCATATTTATTAAATTCTCTTACATAAGGTCAATCAGTAATCGTTTAAGTTTTTTTTTTAAAAAATAAAAATAGTATATTTGTATAAAAAACCATAAAAAAATACAATTTTTTGTTTTACTATGTTATGAAAATTATTTTTTAAAAAATAAAATAACAAAAATAAGTTCTAAGAAATATATGTGGTTTTGAAAACAAAAAATAAAAAAAATGAAAAAAGATGATACCAAACATGTCTTCAATAATCAGGCCACTCGGGCAAATGAAGAGTGGACAAACAATTTATAATTTTTATTTCACACAATAATAGATTTGAATTTTTTTTTTGTTGCATTTATATCAGAGTGCTTTTTAATCATTTTTAGTGAACAATTTTAATTTTCATCAATTATATTAGAAATTTACATTCATCCTATGTTTGGGAATGGGTGAAAGAGGAGAGAAAATGAAATCTTTTAGAATCAAAGAGAATCCGATGTTTAGAGATGGAAGTTCAGGACCTTCAAAATGGGAGAAATTTTTGGAGGAACCAGTTTGCCACATAAAATTATAAACTTTCCATTAGAAACTTCACATATAGCACAATTAATTAGCATTTATTATAATTTTAACTTTAAGAGTTATAACATCTAACTATAATTATTTTTAATAAATTTATGAATTTTTTTCTTTAAAAATGTATATATTTTTTTAAATATTACATATCATTAATTTTTTATATATATATTTATGATTTTTTTTTCTTTAAATATGTATGTATATTTTTTTAAATATTACATATTATCAAACTTTTTTTTATATAAAATTTTTAAGTCACTCTTTTTTCCTTTTCATATATAATTTAAATATTACAAATTACTAACTTGTTTCCCTTTTTTTAAAGTTCCGTGGACTTCAATCTATTGGACTTGATTTTATAAAAAAAATAGAAATAAAAAAAATATAAATATAAGATCTTGGAATAGAAAATATATCACATATTATTTTAAAAATTAATTCATAATTTTATATAAAAAAGTTGATAATATGTAATATCTTAAAAATTATATATACATTTTTTTTAAAAAAAAATTCATAAATATATTAAAAGTAAGGAATAAGGTTCGATTTGGCCCTCGAACTTCTCGCGAAGGATCAATTTAGTCCAAAATGACCTTTTCTGACAATTAAGCCCAGAACTTGCCATAAATGTCTCGTTTAAACCCTTTTTTGGGCAGCTGCTGGCGCGTGAACTTCAGTTTAGTGATTATCGGTTAAAAACTTAATTAAATACGACAACGGGAAAGAATTTGGCAATTCCCAAATTGAAGAAATCCCTATTTCTCTCTATGAACCCTAACCAAATCAAATCCCCAAATTTCAATGATATGTAATTGCTAAAATGTCTTCCACATCTTGAGCATCATCCTTTCATTCATGTGCTTCATCTCATCACTTTCCTTTGTTCAAGGGACCGAAATTTGATTATGAAGGGCCTGAGAAGATATGTGAGTGTAACGCAAGAGGTTTGAAGGCTCCAATGCAAATTTCATAGACGAAAAGCAAACCTGGAATAAGGTTTTTCAACTATCCTAAGGTAATATTAATTTATGTATGCTTGATTGTTGTGAATTATATAAATTGTGGGACTGTAATTGAATTTGAAATATTGGATTTTTTGAAATTTCAGGGAGAAGGTAAATGCAGGTATTTTGAATGGAGATATGAGAAATTTACTAATTGGTCTGTTGAAGTTATAAATGGATTAAGGAAGGAGCTCAGTAGAGTGGAGAATGAGCTAACCGAGTATAGATCATATGGATGTGAAAGATGCAGAAAAGGATTATAATGCTTGAGTACGAGGTACAAAACCTGAATCAGATGTTAGTTGAAGCTACTGGAGAAGCAGCAACGTAGAAAAAGAAAATTAGACTTCTAAATATTTTGTTAGGTGTAGCATTGATTTGCATTGGCTTTTTAGTAGGTTGTAGTGTGTGAAAATTATAACTCCTGTGGTAGGCATTTTGTGAACCTATGTTGTAACTCATCTTAGTGATGACTTAAAAATGGAATGAAATCTGTAATTGAAATGTCAGCTTCTTTAAGTTCATTATGTACTTGTCGTCTGTGAAATTAGTATGTTTGTAATTAAACATAAAAATTTTGAGCATGACAGAAGTCTTTGTTAATGCAAAATTTAGAGATTGAGATAAAGTAAAACACTGAATGAATTCAAATAAACTGACATTAACATATTCTTAAAAGCTAGAACATGTGTTCTAGTCTGTTTACAGTACTTAAATTGCATACATGTTTGATTAAAATTGGCATATGTGTATTTGACCTGAGTATGCCATTTTCAAAAAACAAGTAACTATGGCATATGTGTATTTGACCTGAGTATGCCATTTACAAAAAACAAGTAACTATGGCATCTGTGTATTTGATCTGAGTATGCCATTTAACAAAAAACAAGTAACTATAGCCATTTACATTTATGTACTTGCAAAATTTTTTGACCAAATGTTCTGTAACCCAAAAAGCCAAAAACAAAAAGCACTATATAAGCTATAGCTATGCAAGTTAATTTATGTAAGGAGGCATGCGCTTCTATTGCAGTTTGTGTCTTTTAGGAGGATTGATGTCCTGTACAATATGAGGAATCGAATGCCCATCATCTAGATGTGTAACAGAGGATTGAGTTGCTGCAATAATTATAATTAGATGTTGTAACTCTTAAAGTTAAAAGTACAATAAATGCTAATTAATTAGGCTACATGTCAAGTTTTTAATGGAAAGTTCATAATACTACGCGGCGAACTGGGTTCACCGAAAAATTTCTCCCAAAAATGGGTGAAAAGATACCATACTAATTATTATTATTATTATTATTTACATTTGATGCCCTTATATCTAATAAATACATGTTCTCAATTATTTGAGAAATTGAATCGTTGGAACGTTATAAGGAGGCAAATGTCTTCAAATACTTATTTTTCTTCATAATAGACAATAATTTATTATTTGCGATGCTGAGGAGCATATCCTTTATTGTATATATGTTTGTTGTCTACCGAAGATATGTTTCTTGCCTGCTTTTAAGTTTTAACCCTATAATTTAACGTTCAATTGTTTCATATCCTTCACAGGATTGAGACCCCATACGGAAATTATATAGGTTAATTAATTACAGGGTTAGTTTTATTTTAGTTTTGCCATTTTTTGATTAATAAGTAGATTAAAAAGAGTTGATTTAATTGTTGATGAACTACATAAGAGTAAATATTTTTTTCTTTAAAATAATTTCACAATTTGACAATGTTAGTTGTTATGTAATTTTTCTTTAGATTTTATTTCAATACTGTTATGTGTGTGTATATATATATATATTCACCTAGTTCATTTTATTTTAAATGGTAAGGACATTCTCAAGTTAATTTGTATAACAATTAAAAATTAAAATTGTTTTTTTAAAATTATTCTTAAAAAGTACATTTGTGCATATCAGCCTAGTGCATTTAAGAATAAATTTTTGCAAATACTCCTTAGAAAGATTGTGGTAAATACATTTTTAAGTTTCATATGAATTGAATCCAATTAATCGCCTATGAAGCCTCAGTCTAGTGGTTGAGGCTGGGTCCCTAGGACCAAATGGTCCTAGGTTCAATCCGTAAGAGGAGATAATCATAATAATAATAGTTTGTAATAGTCTTGTTTGGAATAGCTTACTACAATTGTAGTATCAGAGTTGATATCTACTAACATTGTTGTAAGGGTGAGCATCGGTCGGAGGAAAAATTCTGACCGAAACCGAACCGAACCAGGAAAAAACCGAATTGAACCGAACTGAACCGGTTCGGTTCGGTCGGTTATTCGGTTAACCAATTTTATTTTTTAAATAAATTTTTTATTTTTTTTTATAATTTTATAATTTTTTTAAGCTTATTCTTTAATTATATAACTAAAAAAATATTTTTTATTTATAATTTTAATATATATATATAATTTTATCTAATTAATATATTTTATTTAATATTTTTATAATAAATATATTAATAGGTCGGTCGGTTCTGTTATTTTCGGTTTTCAAATTTAAAAACTGAAACCGAACCAAACCAGTCAGTTATATATTTTAAAAAACTGAAACCGAACCGAATCTAGTTGGTTCGGTTCGGTTATTCGGTTCCGGTCGGTTTTTGCTCAGCCCTAGTTGTAAGCTCTCAATGTTGTAGTTGTATGGTATGTACCCGTCCAAAAAAAATCCAATTAATCATATATGTTTTTGGCCCTACCATTTGTAATTGAAAAACAGTAAATCGAGTGAAATACTGACTAGTTAAATAGTTCCAAAATTAAACATCACCTACGTAAAACCATTCTTTAAAAAAGGGAGCAAATGTACCTAAAAAAAAAAAAAGGGAGCAAATGTTATTCTCAAACTAGGCCCATTTATTTTGAGCCTAAAATGGAAGCTTGTAGCCTTGTACCCTTCCTTTTATTTTTATTTTTTATTTTTTTGAACATTGAAAGCTCGTACCTTATGTATGCCTGACTTATTTCCCCAGGTTTTCATATAACTCCATTTTCACAGCTGCTTTCCACTATTTTCCTTATTTACCCGCCACTGTCTAATCTCTGACCATGCAGAAGGGTATTTAAATTTTACTGGTTTAAATTAGGTAAAGGTAATGCATTTGCAATAAAAAAAAAATTGAACTCATATGTATGATCACTATTGTCTTTGTACGCTCTCTTTAATTTCTAGTCATGAAAATTAAAGACAGTATTCTGCTACTTAAGATTCAGGAAGTTATACAGAGAAAACTTCTTCTCAACTTGAAAAATAATACATATTGTCACTTGTTTATACGTTATAAAGTGTTTTAAGTACTATTTTACTAATTAGTTTAAGTGTCAAAAAATTTTCTCCAATTCCAATTTTGTGTATGGATAAATAGGCACCGAAAGAATTTTCTTTTTTATATATTCATATGACTCTATTCAGATTAATCAAAATCCTTATAGCTATATACTAGATATCAAAGGTAATTCTACCAAAAACAATATACTATTTTTACCTAATTAAAAAGCATAGATTAGTTTTCTCTTTTACTAATTTTAATTATTTGGTGGTGAATTAATTGGGTATTGAAAAACATGGATAACATCCTTAATAATAACCATTAGGTTAGCTTATTTTGTATAGTTAAGCATAATCTTCAACATAAGTATTTAAATAAAGTAGAAAAAATAGTTTATTAATTGTAGTATTTTGAACTATATTTGGGGAGAAATTATTAGGTGAATCTAGTTTTCCATGTAGGATTATGAACTTTCCACTATACACTTTACATGTAATACAATTAGTTAGCATTTTTTATACTTTTGGATTTTTCTGCAATACCTTCAAGGTATTGCTACGTTAAAAATTAAAAATTAAAAAATAAAAAATAAAAAAAGGTTACCTGTTATAATAGGTTAGCCGGTAATCTTTTTAACGTTGTTTTTTTTTGAAAGGTTTTAACGTCGTTTTTTAATTGTGTTATTTTTTTTAACACTTTTCAAACTTTTTAAAAGCCAGTGAAAATTTTATCAACTAGAAGCCCTAACCCAAAAAAAATTGAAAGATTCATATCACTTTATTAAGTTATGCAGCACACGGTTTCTAGTATGATTCAAACAGAAGATGAAATAAAAATTTTATCTATTAATATAATTAGGTCAACCTGTATTTTTATTTGATAGTTTGTGGTCAATTCATATCAGTGCGGTTAACATGTATCATTTTGTGGTCAACCATATATTATTTTATTGTCAACCACAATCGATAGTTTTAGGAGAATCATTATATGTAATATTTTGTGGTGAACCACTAAATGAAGGTAGTGAATGTATTTTCTATACGAAATTCATTATATTTAACATTGATTAGTCCACAAATAAAGAAGAAAATGAACTATCAGTAAGTGGTGATTGATACTGAAAGTGAAGGACTTGGGTAAATGAAAAAATGTATTCATGAAAAATTAATAAAACTAATTTTTTTTTCTTCAATTAGCAGTACTTAGCACCAAAAAAGGAAAAAATGTATCCAAATGAAAAGCAGAGAGACAAGAAAGAAATAAATTGATGAGGAATAGGATAAGAAGAGAAAGGTTATTCTCAAAAAAAAAAAAAAAAAAAAAAAAGAAAGGTTGATTTCTTGAAAAAGAGCAGAATAGCTTGTGATGGGCAAGTTTTAAATTGATTCGTTAGAAAGAAAGGGTTTGAAGCATTTAAGTAAAAAAAAAAAAATCCTTTTATAAAAGTTATTCTCCGTTACAGAGATAACGTTTTCTACCGGTTGTAAGTTATTTTTATAATTTTAATCCAATGGTTTATATTTTATAATTTAATCCAATGGTTAAAAAACTAAAGGTATCTATACCTTTAAGGTATTATAGAATGTCCAACTTTAAGGGTTACATATCTAACTATGATTACTTTTCACATATTTATGAACTTTTTTTCTTTAGAATTATGATTTATTTTTAAAATAATAATATGTGATATAATTTATTAATTTTAAAATTAAATACAATTAAAATATTTAATTATTAATTAAAATTAATTAAAAAAGTTCATAAAAAATCAATTAATTTAAATTAAAAATTAAATAATGTAATTAGATTTAATTTTAAAATTAATAAATTATATCACATATCATTATTTTAAAAAATAAATCATAAATCTAAATAAAAAAAAGTTTATAAATATGTGAAAAGTAATCATAGTTAGATATTTAACTTTTAAAATTAAAAATATAATAAATGCTAACTAATTATTATACTACATATCAAGTGAATAGTGAAAAATCCATAATTCTATATGGTGAACTATGTTCACTCAAGAATTTCTCATATTTGGGAGCTACTAGATAGAACACATGCACATCCATTCAACTATTAATCCCAAACTAGAGGTATTCCAAGAAAAAGAACAAAGAAGACTTGAAATCAATATTCCTTTTCCTGTTCTTGAAAAGAAAAACAGCAATTCATGATAAAATGTCATTGTGTTTTTTTTTTTTATTATTTTAGAAAAAGATCCTATAATTTGTTAATAAATTAACTACTTTTTACTATGTGACTTTTTTTTTCTTCTAAAAAAAACTGAAAAAAAAAATTAATTAATTAATTGTTCTAGACTTCTAGTAATGTAAGGTCTCCCAACTGAAAGTTACTGTAATTAATGAGAGTCTGATGCAAAATGAAACTCAATTGATTGGTAGAAAAGAAAAGGCTTTGAAAGTTATACTTTTGAAAGTTGGAGACAGCCTTTACAAACAAGATTTTAAAGATTTGATTACATGTTCAAGCAAATCTCTTTATAAAGTGTGTACAGTTTCTTTGCACACCTTTATCTGGCATATGCATATCCGTAAACCAACAACTCTACTTCTACTTGCTGCTATAGATAGCTGCTACTGCTGTAACATATATATATATATATATATATATATATAGAGAGAGGACAGTGATATATATCTCGGTCTGAGATTGTCTCAGACCGAAAAAATTACCAGTTTGGCCCCCTCATTTTACAGGGGCAGTATAATTAAGAGGTTAAAATGTAATTTTACATGTAAAATTACCTTTTTGTCCCTCAAAAATTTTTTTTCCCTTAAAACAGGAGGGCCAAATTTGTCATTTGCCCTGCCCGAAACATACCGTAGATGTCTCGGGCAGAGACATGTACCATTTCCGATATATATATATATGGACTAAGTAGTTATATTGACAAGGGAATCATTTAATATGTATAGATGTCTATAAAAACCCAATTTGGTGGGACCTTATTTAGTAGGGTTCTTTGCATTTGAAACTTTTATTATTATTATTATTATTATTATTATTCTTCATGTGTTTGTCCATGATGGAGTTGGTGGTTTAAAATGATCCCTTTTAGAAAACTCTTCCAAACCACCCTTTTGCTAAGCAGAAGAACACATTTAGATTGGATTCAAACAAAGATTTTGTTGCAAAAATAAGGTAAGCTATATAGCTATAGAAGAGCAATCGTCAATTAATCTAGAACAAAAAAAAAAAAAAAAAAAAAAGGGACCCATGACATAGGATTGGCAAAGAAAGAGGCAAGCCACACACACACAAAAGCTTTGCTCCACTAAAATGTTCAAGTGTTCATCATCTCATGTCATAATGGTATGGTTGCCCTAATTGGTTTAAGTCAAAGGGGAGGGATTTAAAGAGAATTAAAGTGGGTTTTGCTAGGACACCCTTCATCTCACACTCCTCTACATATAACTTTAATTACAAGTGGGTTGTGGTCTCCCAAATGCCTGCAAAGTCGCTCATAGATATAAGAACTCTTCTTTTATTTATTTCTTTTCCATTACATAACTTACATATATTTATATTCAACATCTACTTCACATAATGGATCTTGCAACATTCAATTTTGCTTGCACTATAGGTGCAAAAACCTAAATTCTCACTAATGGAAATACACATAAACTATCCTATGTCATGACTTTATAAACATTCTAAGCCAAAGAAAAATATTGTCAATTGAAGTGGGAGAGTGATCATGTATGTGCCATTTGTTAGTTGCAATTTGTAACATAAGAGCTCATTTTGGTAAGTATAAGTGTGTGTGTATCAAGGAATATAGCAATTACAATGGATATCTAATCTAATGGTAAGATTAAATCACTTAAGCAATAAATATTAAAGTTTAAATTTTACAAATTCCAATACATTAAAAAATAGTTATTTTTTGTTGATATAAGAAATAAATATTGCACTTAAAGAAGAAAATAAATAGCGCGAAGCAGTCAATTTTTATTTGTTTTATTATATAAGTAAAGAAATATACTAACTTTTTTGTTAACTAGATTCTTTGTCTTTACAATTTTTATGTATTTGCTTCATACAATTTTTAACTTTACTATTTTTCAATAGTAGTGGTTTTTTTTTTTTTTTTACACATAAAATGATAGTAAAGCTTTTGAAAGTTTATTCAAATTTGGGAATGTAAATTTTATTTAAATAGGCTGATAATAAATTATCTTTCAGTAATGTAGTTTTTTTTTAGTATAGTAACATTTAAATTTTTTAATAATTAAAGCTGAAGTTATAGGAAATCTTTATTTAGAATTTTACTTGAAAGTGAGGATATTTTTATTTTTTGTTTAAATTATTATTTTTAATTCTGAAAAAAATATATGTTTAATAATTCATATAAATAATTGAAGAAATACTTTCAAATAATTTATAAGCATATTTGGTACTATTAAAATGTGATTTTTATTTTATTTACTTTAGTTGTTTTTTTTTGTCACATCCATATATCCACCGCAAATATCGGTCACGATTGAGGTGTTCAAAAGGTAAAATAAAAATTTTATTGAATTAATTAAGATAAGAATAAGAAATTGAATTGTGGAGTTGTGTAGCTACTTTATTTTGTCAAAAAGAGAAAAAAATAATATGAAGTGGGATCGAATAAGGAATGAATAAGGACCTAGGGGACTAAAAGGACAAGAATTTGAGATAAGAAGAAGAGAAGTAGGAGGTGTCAATTGTGGGAAGAACAAGAATGTGACTCGGCTTTTAGAAAAGTTCCCATTTTTGCAAAGAATAAAGGGTCAATTTACCCCTGAACTTGTATCGAAGGTGCAAATAAGTCGACTTTAATTTGTTTCCACAAATAAGGATAATATTTTTATTTAAAGGTAAAATTGACCCCCTCAATACTACAATCAACTCCTTATTTATTGATAAATTAACAAAAGATCCCCTACACATTTACAGATACATCCCTAATATTTTAAGTAGTTAACAAATTAATCCATATTTTAGAAAAAAATTAATTTTAAATTCTAAATTTAAATTATATTCAAAATATAATTTATTTATAGCATGAAAATTTAAAATTTAATTATATATTATATTAATATATCAATTTAGTTATTCACTCATAATTAATTACGAAATATTAAATTTTTATTTATTTATAAATTAATTTTATTTTTTAAATTATACCTGACACTTAACTCTATCTATAGTTTGGAAATATAAATATACAATTTAATATATATATATATATATATATATTAATACACAAAAACTCAAGTGAAAGGTCTTTTATTCATGCAACCATAAACTAAAATGCAAAACATAAAATCAAAAAAATAAAAACAGAAAAATAAAAGGGAAAGAAAACTCCCCAGTCAGATGCATTCGAAGACGAAGTCTTTGGAACTATGATCTCAACAGATGTCTCCGTTGATGCCTTAGTTCCTTTATTTTGAGAGATCAATTATTTCAGCTCCTCTACTTTAGCCATCAAATTATCCATCCTTGCATCTCGTATAGTCTCATAAACTTCAAATTTGGTGATCACATCCATAATCATATGACCAACCCTTTGATCAGTTCGATT
>CATIWO010224192.1:0-12343 GCA_949673435.1 Macaranga tanarius | reverse complement strand
CTTTTTTTTTTTATCATTATCCATATTTTCGTACCAAAATCTACAAATCATGGCCTGCAAGTCATCACAAAAAGTGGAGGGGAGGGTAAAGCAACTCATGATATAAGTCGGTATAGACTGTGCAACTAACTTAATAAGGATATCTTTTCCCGCAGCTGATAAAAACTTCTCTTTCCATCCTTTCAGCTTCTTCTAAGGACTTTCTTTTAGAGTAGAGAAAATTAATTTTTTAGATTTACCAATAACAGTTGGTAAACCTAAATATTTTGGTAGATTACCAACTTCTTTAACCCTCGTAAGCCTCTGAATTTCCAAATGTCTATCCTAAGCTACACCATAACTAAAAGAGACTTCAGATTTATCAAAGTTGATTTGTTGACCAGAAGCTACTTCATATTTGGACAATATTGGCTGAATCACCAAGCTTTCTGAAATTGTAGTTGTAGAAAATAGAATATTGTCATTAGCGAAAAAAAAAAGATAAGATATTTAAGGCCTGTGTCGACAAACCTTGACAAGATGAATAAACTTTTCAAAGATTACTTTTCTGATAAGGGTTGATAAACCTTCTACACAAAGAAGAAATAGATATGGAGATATTGGATCTCCTTATCTAAGACCCCCCCGGTATGGTTTCAAATAATCAATAGGAACCCCATTTATCAAAAAGCTGAAAGAAACAGAGTTGAGGTATGACACGATAAACTAAATGAAATGGCAAGGAAAATTCATTCTGCTCATTATTTTCTCAATAAAAAACCCACTCTACCCTGTCATAAGCTTGGCTCATATCAAGCTTCAATGTCTTTACCCCTTTTTTACTTTTCACAAAATGTTTCACAGCATGAAAGTTCTCAAAAGCAAACATTGCATTATTAGTAATTAGTCTGCCTGACACAAATGCACTTTTCACAGAATGTTTCACAGCATGAAAGTTCTTAAAAGCAACCATTGCATTATTAGTAATTAGTCTATCTAACACAAATGCACTTTGGGTATGAGAAATGACTCCTGAAAGCACCAGTTTCAAATGATTAGCCAACACCTTTGAAATAATTTTATATGTAACATTACACAAACTAGTTGATCTAAAGTCCTTTATTGACTTTGGGTGCTTAATTTTGGGAATAAGTGTAACATAAGTATGATTAAGTAAAGGGGCATCTAACCTGAATTGAGAAAATCCAACACTAACTGAGAAACATTAGGTCCAACAATTTGCTAGTATCTCTTGTTAAACTCTGATGAAGGCGGGCCAGGACTGAAGGGCTGGAGTGCTTGATTTGAACTTTCAAAAAGTGGCCTTACTTTTCTTCTTCTTATTTTTCCAATGTGGGGTTCTCTACCCACACCCTTCTCATGCTCCAACACTCCCAGTCTCCATGTCTTCAATTATAAGGCCTTCTTATTCTTCTTATTTTTTCAATGTAGGATTCTCTACCCATACACTTCTTATGCTCCAACACTCCCCCCTCAAATGCAACTGGGTTGGGCTTCTTCTTCTAATTTTTTTAATGCTTCTTCTGCTTATTTTTTCAATGTGGGATTCTCTACCCACACACTTCTTATGCTCTAACACTCCCCCTCAAATGCAACTAGGTTGGGCTTTACTCTCTTTTTTTATTACCCGGTGGTATTTGCTTTAATATCTCTGAGATCTCTTCTTGTGAAAGCTCTTGTCCAACCCATTATTTCTCGGGTTTTGGACTTTTTCAAGGCTCTTGGACTTTCTTTCTCTAGTGTCCACCCATTTCTTCTCATCTTTTAAGCTTGACCTTGGACATTTCTTCTCATCCTTTAAATGTTAAACTCTGATGAAGGCGGGCCGAGCCTGACAGGCTTGAGTGCTTGATTTGAACTTTCAAAAACTGGCCTTACTCACTTCTTGAACGATGGAGCTATATCAAAATGGCTTAGGCCATTTTTGGAGTCTCCATGTCTTCAATTATAAGGTCTTCTTCTTCTTCTTATTTTTTCAATGTGGAATTCTCTACCCACACACTTCTCATGCTCCAACATCTCTAATATAAAAGAGCAGACAGTACATTTGGACCCGATGCCTTACTTGGATGCATTTGCTTCAGTGCACTAAAAACCTCATCAGCCTGAAGGAGCAGAAAGCACTTCAACCATACCAATAGTAAGAAAAGTATCAATAGCACCCAAAATGTCATCAGAAGATAAAGGCTGTGAAGTAGAAAATAATTTCCTATAAAACCTGAGCAGAATTTTGGCCACTTCTTGATTACCGGTCCACCATACTCTATTGTCATCCCTCAAACTAGATTTAAAATTAACACGCCTTCGATCAGATACTTTCTTATGAAAGAACTTAGTATTCCTATCTCCATCAGCTAGCCAGAGAGCTTTGGATCTTTGTCTCCACTATATTTCTTGTTTTGCCAATAAATCATCAATTTTAGATCTCGGTGCAGCTTGTTGTTGTTGTGTAAAAACCAAATCTCCATCTTCATTCTGAATTTGATTCATTTGTGAGACAGCTCTATCAATCTCCATATTAATATGTCCATAATATTGCAAATGCCATTTTTCAAGACTAGACAAGCATGTATGGAGTTGAGATTGCAACCCATCAATACCACAAAACCATGACTACCGAACAATTTTTTCACATGCGGGTTCTATAGTCTAGAAAGCTTCAAAATGAATAAGACGATGCACTCGAGAAACCAGCTCCAAACCATCAGAGTTAAGCATAATAGGAAGATGGTCAGAAGAGAATTTCAGCAAATGCACAATAGTATACTGTGAGAATAGTGAAAGCCATTGAGAATTAGCAAGAAACCTGTCAAATCTTTCTTTAATATTTGTTTATGCTTGACGACCATTGTCCCATGTAAAAGCAGTCCCGGAGTAGCCCATATCACAAAGATAACAGTTGTCTAAAGCAGCCCGAAACAACTCCGTGCTACAAGGATCTCTATTCCGACCGCCAACTTTCTCATAACCATATAAACTTCATTAAAGTTCCCAAACATCAGCAGTGGTAAAGACAAACCATCACAAGGACAAGACATTAGAGACCAGGTTCAAACCTTCAAGTACGATTCAGCCCACCCATATAATCCAATGTCTTACCGTTTCATCGTATTTAAAGAATTAAGAACAACAAATTTTATAAGATGTGTTGAGAAGTTTTCAACTTGAAGCACAGTAGATTTCCTCCATATTAAAAGCAACCCACCTGACCTTCCAACTAAATTCATAAAAAAAAAAGAAATAATTGGGAAATCTCCATCTCATTTTATTCACAGCATGAGAATGCATTATGGTTTCCATTAGAAATATACAATCCGGCCCTTGTTTCTTGAAAAAAAAAATGTTTGGATTTATTAAAGAAGGGGAACTAAGTCATACGTTAATTTGGTATTATAAGTAGGAGAAGCAATTAATTATTTATGCTCAATTAATTATTTTTTCTTTTTTTTCCTCTAAAATATTTATTTTTGATTTCTTGTATTATTAAGGGGAGGAAACATACTAGCAATTTTTTTTAACTTCTTTCTTACACAGCCACTTTAATTTCAGTTTTTTCTTTGGCTGTTGGGTTCATTTTTAAAAACAATAGCTATTGAATTTTTTTTTCTGAACCACTAGTATTCAAAGTCTATTGGACTCTGACTAATCCAGTTTAATCCAGGTAGGACCACAACTGTGGTAAAGGTCTCCCAACAACTATTTAATATTACTACGTTCACAAAGACTCGAATTTGAGACCTTGGCTTAAGCGAGAACAGCCCCTTACCAGCTGATTCCAACGGTTGTTGGTATAACTATTGAAATTTTCATTTCATTCAAACAAAGACAATTTAAGTAGCATAAAATACGTCATTATGCACACGATAAAATTATCAATCTATAAAGATGAAAGAAAAATCTAAAAGCTTCATGACTCCTTAGAGCACACTACAAACCTTGAACTATAATGTGTGAAACATATAGTTCTATTCATATAAATTGGAATGGAGAGTACTAGAGTGCTAAAATTTCCAAAGCATGTTAACTGCACTAACAATTGAAAATTGGATAATATAAATCGATGGTCTCCAAATAAAAGTTTTAAATCCCCTTGGATAATAAAAGACAATAGGGTAAATTGTTTTAATGGTTACTAAATTTTATGAGTAATTTTAAATTAGTTTTAAAACTTTAATTTATAACTTTTCAGTAACTTTATGTTGATTTCTGTTTCAAAATAGTTACTATAACAAATTTTTTATTTTTGAAATTTCTATTGAAAACTTTTTAAATCCTTAAATCTTTCAAATTTTCAATTTAGTCTATAGATTTCAAAGAGTTTAAAAGTTTACCTTTCCACGACTTTGATACCACTCAGTTGAGCCTACTTTTACTAATAAATAGCTACTCATGGATCTTTAACTTATTAATAACTTACTAATTAGTGCTAAAGTATATCTAATAATTAGATTAATAACATGTAGTTTTCTATTATATTCAACATCATCACAATATTGATTATGATATTCAACATGGGTGTTGAATTCCTTAAAACATGCTTCAAATAACTATTGTCTATGACTTGGTTTATCTCAATCTGCATATTGTAAAATAAACTCAATCTTAATGAATTATTGAAATTTGAACTTTTTGTCTGATTTCCCATTAAGCTTGATGCTTAATCAGGAGAAAAATATTTACTCCTCAAGATAGGTTCCAAATATTTTCTTATTTTCTACAAATATATAGAAAATATGAGTTTATTTGTAAAATATCTTTAAATTTGTAGTAAAACCATTATTCAGTATAACTAAAATGTAACAACCTTACTCCAGAGGTTAACCAATATATAAATAAAAATAAAATAGGTTTATAGTTTATATGGGTGAGGATATGAAATAAATAGGACTAGAGAATAAGTATTAAGGATTTATTGTGTTTAAGGGAAAACTAGAAGGGTTTAAATGGTTATTTGGTTAGATAATTAAAAAAAAAACATTATAGCTTCTCCTCTAGCCTATGCTTTTTTTTTCTTCACAAGCTTCCACGATCTTTTTTTTTTTTCAGCCTTTCATTTTTTTCTAAGGTTTCCTTTAACAAAAATTCATTCCTTCTTAAGCTTCTTATCTATTTCAACTCTCAATTTCTTTTCTTAACCAAATTTTATCATTCAAGCTATAAAAATCGTTATAGATTAGTACAAAATTGTGAGTTTAGGAGGGTTGCACAAAGGTTATTTCCAATTCAATAAATTCAAGCTTTCTTTATTTTCACAAGCATTTGGGTGAGTAAATAGACTTGATTCCATTCCAAATTTGGAGAATTTATCATCTTTTACTTGCTTTTGGTTTTAAATTTTGGTTTCATGAATTCTAGTTGGAAAATATATACAAGTATAGGAAAACTTATGATTTTGTTAAAATTTTGATGCTTTGATAAAAGTTGGTTATAATTAGGTTAAAGAGACTTTAGTTGAGCTTGAAATAAACCTCTATGAACGCCTAATTCAAAATGGAGTTGTGTTATTGTTGAAATGTTGGAGAAATGAGTAAAACTAAAGTAAAACAGAGGTTTTGGATGCTTCAGCGTACTGAGGCGGCGCTTTAGTAATGAGGAGGTGCATTAGTGGCTACCTCACAACTCAGGACCCCGTCTGGAGCTTTTTCGGACTATTTTTAGGGCTGTAGACTATACCACTCTACCATATATCATCTAGGTTTTAGTAAAATTTAGATGGTAAGATTATAATCTTATGTTTTTGCTTCTTAAATGTTAGGAGCCATTTCAGTCACAGTCGTAGAGCATAGGTCAGAGCCAACTAGCTAGTTCTTTACTTTAGCAAGCACAAGTAAGTGACATATAATATTGGTTTTGGAACTATATATGTATAAGAATATTAAATTATATAAAATGTTTTTTATAATATAAATGATGATATTTCCTTACAAATAGTTTCATATCAAATATTAACTTGTTGTTATTGTTTTATAAATTACTTAGCTTATGTAACAGAAATTGGAAACATATAGCAATATGTTTGTTATTCTTATTACATAGAATGATTATGTTTTAGCAATATATTTATACTTAGTATCAGCTAATAACTAAGCAATTATATTTTTATTAGTAGTTTGATAAATGTGAATGCTTTGATTTATAAACAAATCTATACACTCGTGATATGTATCATTTAGATTACACCATTATGACTGGTGTCTTATCTTAATGTTATATATCTATATATATCAGCAATATTACTCAGCAACTGTCTTGGGATAGCGCTTGGTTGTACATATAGCTTTGGGGGCATACAACCGGGTGGTTAGCCCTTGAGAGGCAACTCTGCGTATATGTATGACCAGCAATATATATATATATATATATATGTACACACTTGGGCTGCTCAACGTCATCATACACCCAATGTGTCAACATTGAGCATAATCTTTAGGTTATATATTTTAATGAGTGTATGGACATATTTTTTTTATGAATATTCTTTCTCAGTTTTTATAGCAACTGTGTAATTAAATTGATATATTATTTTAGTTACCAACAAGTTAGCTTATTAATAAAATCATAAATATTATTTCAGCAGTATTGTAACTTTTATCAAAGTAGTTCTCATATATTTATATAATTATTACAGAAAATAATTAATATTTCCACTTCATTATATTTTAATCCACTCACTAAGTATTTTATACTCACCCCCTTATTTTAATTTTTACAGATCATTTGGAGAATCAATAGTAGCCCGTAGGACCTATCTTTGATTGTCTCATCTGGTGTCTAGAGGAGGTTAAGTTAGTCGTCTTAGTATTTTATTTTTTGGTTATCTTTAAGATTACCTTATTGTGAATCCAATAGACTCGTACTCAACAGTTAAAAATGTTTTTAATGAGACTTTGTTATGTATTAAGATAATAGTATTTCCAATTGGTTTAAATACTAAAGTTATTAGTAATATAAAAATATATATATTATTCCCTTCACAACATAAGCATTAGTCAGCTACTAGCGAGTTGCACCTACTCACTAGCTAGCATAATGGGTGTGACATAAAAAGTCAAAAATTTTAAGAAAAACCATGAGTAAAACTAAAAATAAAACTTTTGTAATAAAAAAAGTCATAAATTTAAGTTTTATGATAATTTTGAAAAAACAACTAAAGTTTAGTGATCAGTTAGACAATTAACCCAACGACAACAACTCTCATTAAAAATATAAAACCTAGGTTATATGGACACAAAAAAAAAGAAGGAAAAATATAAAAAAAAATGCGAAAAAAATGATAGTTTCAAAATATAGAAAAAAATCCACTTTAGATAAGGATCTTCAACTAATAATATAATAAAATAAGGTACATTACAAATGTTTTTTATAAAATAACAGTCTAGCTAATATAGTATGACAAACCTCAAAAGGAAAAGTGTAGCTATTTTTTAAGAATATTAATGAAATGAAACAATAAAAAATCGAGGTTATTTACACTAACTGATTAGTGTATATTTTGTTATGTTTTAGGTAGGTAATTTGTGTTAATTTTAGGTTTAATTATGTTAATTTGTGTTTAGATAGGTTATTTATACTTATTTTATTTTTGTAGGTCATTAATCAAGGTTGGATGCGGATTAGTCAAAGATTTGGAGCATTAGAAGTCGATTTTTAAAGCTATTATGAACACAGGCAAGTACACGGGCGTGTATAGTCCCGTGTACACATTCTGGACTAAAAGAGGCCACTGAACATGGTTGAAGACATGGCCATGTGCTGGGTCGTGTATCTGTTCTGGAAGATTTGATGCCTTGAATACGGGTCGGGATACGCCTGTGTGTCAGGCCGTGTAGATCCACTGTCATATTTGTCTAAGGCATACACGGTTGGAGAAATGACTGTGTAAGTGCCCGGATGCTGAAGAAGATCAAAACACGGGCATGTTGATTTTACACGGCCGTGTACGCGAAGAAGATATGATTAAACTTCTTTATCTAAAGAGAGTTGGAGGAAAACTATAAAAGGAATAAGAGAACACGTCTGAGGGGATTTTTCGAGATAAAAAAGAGAACTCTAGGGCATTATCGAGGATCAAGATTGAAGATTGAAGATTCGAGATATCAAGAGATTGAATTTCTTTTCTTCTTCTTAATTCTTGTAATTGGTGATGGATTTCTTTTACTTGTTTATAAAGTTTAGTTTAATTATGTTAGGCTAGGTTTTTATTCATTAGGAAATTAAAGATTTGAACATGAATTAGTTAATTTTCCTTTCCAATAAATTCATTATTCATGCAAAATTGTGTTTATTGAGATTAATGCTTGTTTGTGTTTGGCCAATATTAAATATGATACCAATTAAGATTATGCATTGAGAGATGATAGTTTTAATAGAACTATAAACATAAATTAAGTTGATTCATTATTAGAGATAAATTGAATTGATTTAATTCCTTAAGAGTTGAGATTAAACTTTGTGATTCAATTGGTTAGGGTTTGTAATTACAATGAGAATTGGGTTGCATGATCTTAATTAAAGGTTGCAAAGTAGAATAATTAGCCTTGAGAGAGGTAATTATCATATTAGATAGCTCAGGATTTGTATGAATAATAGAATTAGGGAAGGGAATTTATTAATGAGTGTGAGGTGAATTAATTTTCCTAATGGTTGTTTAGATTTGATTGAATTGATTACAAAATTAAGTTTATATTTACATTTATGTTTCATTAGATTTAGTCAATTGATTCATTATATTTGTGAGCTTTGAACAGTTAGAGAGAAATTAATAGGTGGATAGATTAAAATCTCTGTGGGAACGATATTTTAAATACTACTTGTCGATTCTGTATACTTGCAGAGTTTTTACCAAACACTCACCGTCCCTAAGGTTTTACCTCTTTCCCACTATCATCCTAAAGAATTAATTGGGCATATAAAAATCCCTGAAAATTAATTGGGATCACAATAAAACCCCAATGGTCAGAATCCAGTGAAATCTTCACTAGAATGATGACATGGCAAAATAGCTGGACATGACATGGCAAAAAAATAATTTTTAAATTTTTTTTTAACAAAGTGGCCACATGGCCACCCATTCTCTCTCCAGCACCACCACCTACCTTCTCTGTCTCTCTCCCTGTTCTTTAACTCCATAGTAAATTTCTTCTTAAATCCAAAAAAAATAAAAAATAAAAACAAAACGAAAACCCTAAATCTAACTAAATCCATTACACCCAGAATTAGAAAAATTAAAACTTCAATGCAAGTAAAATGACCACTTCGAACAGCAAGTCTCTCTCTCAGGCTCAGCGAACAACTATCGTCAATGGAGGTTGCAACTGCAATAACATCAATTGCTTTCAACAAGCTTTTTCTCTTTGGCATAAAAATTGTAACATTGAGTAGAAAAACAAAGCGTAAATTCTCAACCCTTCCAACACAAGATAAAAAAAAAAAGAACAAGAAAAATTCCAATAATTTGTATCTCTATCCAATTTTTTCTATTTCATTTCATTGTCACTTTCGATTTACAACTCATATAAAAACAAAAATTGAACGAATTAAATGAATCTTATTGCTTTTTTTTTTTTTTTTGTATTCACTAAAAAAATTTGTTCCATTTGAATTTTCTCTATATGTCAACTTTCCCAACAAATTTTTCCATACAAAGAATAATAGAGAAAAGTTAATTAACATATACATTACAAATCCCATTTTCATCAGATCAAAAGGGCATGAATTCTTTCCTTTAAAGTACCTATAAGGTGATGGGGCAAGTGTTGTTTTCGCCATCAAGCCACTGGTGGATGCAAGCACGGTCATAAGTGTAGGCAGCGGGGTTCAGAGCACGCCCAAGTGTTTGGCGACCACAGTGCGGGTTCAGGGCCCACTAGGAATACAACTTGGGCCTTTTGATAGGCTTTGGTTGGAGAATGGAGTCTCCACCCGGGTAAAATTCGGGACACTTTTACAGCAACTGGATCCCACGGAAGGAGCCCAGCAGCCGTCCTCAGAGATTGAGTCTGAAAACTGGATATGGGCTTTTGAATGGCCCACCCGACCTTGCGATCGGCCTCCATTTGTGCTTTATATTTTATTATTTTTAATTATTTAATTATCCTTTTATTTACATGTGAATGGCTATTTAATCTAAATAATTCTAAATTTTACAATTAAATCCAAGTTTGTTCCATTTTCATGCAATTTGGTCCTTAGTCCATACATTCACACAAAGAAATGATGGAGGAGAAAAGAGTTACAACCCATTTTATGCAAATAAAATAAAAAAATCTAAAACTTAATTTAAATGGACTAATAACCCAAAATTAAATTTAGTAGCCCGCGGGCTATCTGATGTTTAGGCCTGCAACACAAATTATAGATTAAATTTCATCAAAAAGCAAATAACCTACAAAAATATAACAAAGTTAGTACAAAATAAAAATAAATAATCAATAATAAATTCTACCTAGATGCATATTAATAAATTATAAAAATTAAAGTTAAATCTAGAATTAATTAAAATATTTTATAATGTCAAATAACCCAATTTTATTAGATCAACAAATATTTATTTAATTCTTCCTAATTAAATTAATCAATATTAACTCATTATTAAACAAAAAAGAAAAGGAAAAAAATAAATATAAATATATTAGCAATTAAAGTAAAAAAATAAAAAATAAAATAAATAAATAAATGAATAACAAATAAAGAAATAATGAAAAAAAAAAAAGTAACGTCAACAGTGCATGGCAACAGTGCCATGCACTGTTGACAAAAAGAAATAATGAATTGGTTGATGGGATGATGGCCTATCAACCGAAAAAAAAAATAAAAAATAAAAACTTAAACTTGGAATAGAGGCGTTGCCTCTATGGCAAAGAGGCGGCGCCTCTTTAGATAATCAAGGAAATAGAGGCGACACCTCTATTTTTAGTGCAGGAAAAAAAAATAAAAATCGAAAATAAAAATGAAGAATTTACTGAAAATAATTTTTTGTCCTCAGAGTCTGATTTTGAGTGCCTCTAGCTCCGGAGGTGTATGGATTCTGATCCTTTTGTCTCTAAAAATTCTCAACTCCTTTTTTTCTTTTCTCTCTAATTTTTTCCTACTTTTTCTTTGATTTTTGTTTGTTTCTGATCCCCTCCCTTTCGATCAGCCTCCCAACCATTATTTATAATGGTTTCTACACTCTTAACTTCCCACGTCGCCATTTATTTCTCCATGGCAGGCTGCCATTAATTTTTTTGTAATTGACAAAGAAGAGGCACCGCCTCTACAAGTGAAGAGGCGCTGCCTCTATAAGTGAAGAGGCAACACCTCTTCCTCACAGAGCCTCCACCTCCATCTCTGCTTCTTCTCCTTCCTTTGCCTCCACCTCCGTCTCTACTTCTTCTCCTTCCTCTGCCTTCACCTCTGTCTCCGCCTCTTCCCTTCCTCCGCCTTCGTCTCAGATAACTTTATCATGCCAAGCCTATCCAGTATTTCCTAATGGTTTGGAAAGCTTTTCCTCAAACCCACCACCAACCCATTCTTTAAACCCCCACTGCTATCTCTATCTATTCCTTCACCTCTCCTCCACTTTCCTTCTCTTTCTCGACAAATTTTCTTTTATTTTCTCTGTTACCAAACAGAGCCATAATGGTAAGGGACCTAGCTTATTCCAGTGTTTGATTTCACTGAATGTTATGAGATCACCTGTTATGAAATCACCGAATCGGATCCACAAAATCCGATTCCTCCACACAATCCGTACAAAAACTGTATCGGTATCGGGTTCCCGTTTCGGATCCTATAAAAATAAAAATTTGATTGAGCAACAATTTTTGAAACTTTACTCTCTGATAGAGAATTAGCCATGGCAGAGATGAGCCAGAGCTTCGAAGCTCTCCAAGAGTAACAAAAACGACAAGTTAATGAACGAAACGACATCTCTTTACAACACGGAGACGAAGACGACGAAGAAGAAGAAGAAGAAGAAGAGGAGGAAAAAGACGAGGAGGAGGAGAGTCAACTCAGTGAGTCAGAGCCTCCCGTGAATAAAAAAAAAGGGTTTTTTATTTAAAATTAAAAATTTTGCCATGTCATTATACACGTATTGGGCCACGTCAGCATTCTAGTGGTGATTTTACCGGAATATGATGATAGGGGGTTCACAGTGACTCAAATTGATACTCAGGGATTTTGATGTGCCCAATTGATTATTTGGGACGATAGTGGGAAATGGGTAAAATCTTAGGGACGGTGAGTGTAAATAATCCCAAAAATCGTTTCAAAGTAAATTTTAGGGCTAATTAATCACTTTCCTTTAAGTTAGTTAATTTCTGGATTAATTTGTTAACACGTACAAGTTGAAGGGGCAAAT
>CATIWO010224189.1:0-11603 GCA_949673435.1 Macaranga tanarius | reverse complement strand
AATAACAATTAAATAAAAAATAAATTATTTATCAAAATAATAGTACTATTCATCAAATTATTATTTGGACGTTCGTTTCCGAAACGGATTGTGACATAAAATTTTACGTAATTTGCTCTTCCTCGTATATATATATTTTTTCCATAATAACACATTTTCCATGAAAATATTGAATAAATGATAAAAATAAAAATATATTATATAGTGGTATTATTGCAATTCAAAAAATTTAATAAGGGTATTTTTGAGATAAAAATAAAAAGCTGCTTTTTCTAAGCAGCTTTTTTCAAAAAGCATCATTTATCTACTTTTTTCAAAACGGAGTTTTGACTTTTCAAAACGCAGTTTTGTCTTTAACCAAACACTTTCGGAAAAGCACTTTTCATCGCAAACTAGCTTTTTTCTCCCCCAACCGCAATGCCAAACGCACCCAATATCAGTAAAGTTTTTCTTTTTTTTAAAAAAAAAAAAAAAAGCGGATGTAATTTGAGTTTGTTTTAAGCTTTGCCCTTCCTCTTTTTCCAGAGAAAGCAAATTGAAACCTGCTGACTTGGAAGAACCAAATCCAATGAATTCTCAATGTAGTAGCACAAAGCTAGGTATATCCAAATTCACAAATATATTAGTCCTTCTTCTCGTACCACACGCCCTGCACTTGCACTCATCTTACATATAGAAGTCAGTAGTTATATATGGAATTTAAAACATTTTTTTGGGACCATTAATTTGTGGATACCCATTTGGAAGTTGATTAGTAATTGTGAAAGACGCAGAATTAAAGGACAGAAGAAGAGTAAAGCGTCTCCTAAACGGGTTGTTGCCGTGACCAGCTGCTTTGGATTGGAAGAGTACATGTTCACATGTGAAACATAAACACTACATGAGTAATAGTACCACGACTCGCTAGTGGGCTTTGAGTGTGTATGACTTACAAGTAAGGGCATGGAATCATGGGTTTTGTAGCGTGAATCGAAGGTAATGCCCACATATTTGCATAAAGAAAAAAGATATATACCCACAAATTAATCATTAATCTATATACACCTGCTCCAAAAAAAACTAAGCAAAGGAAACAAAACATGTGGAGCAATGTAACCCTTTAAAAGGAAATGGTTTTAGGATATGTATAAGCTGTCTTCCATGAGTGATTTTATAGTTAAGAGTCAAGACACAAACAAAATCTTGAAAGCTTTAATTCTTGTTTGTTTCCTTGAAAAAATGATAGATATCTAAATTAACTTTTGTATCAAAAAAAAGAAAAGCGGAATTTAGATTTATTCAATCGTGGTAATCAATTGTGCACATTGTCTTCTAGTGTCACCTTGGCATATGCAAGCAAGGTATGGATATTTTCTTAGGTTTGGCAGTTGAGGACTTGATCAAACATGTTATAGGTAATGGAAATCTCGCTGCCTGCAACGGAAGACCGGGATGTTTTTTTAGTGGTAGTTAGGCTGTAATTAAAAGGTTCATTTGGATCTGTGATCAGGCAGCAATACACTTATTGCACAAATGGTGTAGTGAATCTGTTTGACTTTTTCTCTTTGCTTATAATTTGTAGTGCATATATATTAATGGCCAAAAATGAGACAACATAATGAGACTTAGATTTCGCTCTTGTTTTTTCATCCGAATATTATTTTCTTTTAATTATTGATGCACGTTACCTAATTAAGAATTGATACCTTTTTAATTAATAGGTCTGGATGTATCCAAACCATTGAAACAAAGAATGGGTATGAATTAAACAATGCACTAATGGGTATTGATCAATCAATGCATATAATATCAAAAATTTAACTATAGCATGCAGTACGTAGTGATGGAGTTTTTTAGCATGAGACATTGCATATATACCTTAATTAAGTTGCAATGCCAACACAACATATGCACATGGAGAAAGGTAACGCCGAGTCCCAAAAAACAAGTGCTTTGCCTAGTGCCTTTCAACTATTTAGAATTGATGGTTGCTAATATTATTGTATATAGTTTGTTTATAATAGAAAGAATATGAATACAACAAAGGAACAAATGTTGGGGAGTGAACACTTTGAGAATAGCTTACAAGGGGAAAGTGCTTTTTAATGATGATATGGATGATGTAGTGTTTGTTAGGACTTTGAAAAACATAAAGAAAGAAGTGGAAGAAACATATACATGTATATATAATATCACACATTGTTGACTCTTTCTTTTTGGAGGCTTTTTTTTTTTTTTTTTTTTTCAAGTCTATAAGCAGTTGTTTCTTTTCTTGCTCTCCTTTTAGTTTTTGTCGTTCAAACTTCTACTACAATAACCCCCACCACAATGACCACTTTTAAGCGTGATACATGAAGCGGCACTCACTCTCATAGCTAGGTCATGCACAAATCTCGCCACCCTTTACCTTATTCTTCTACTACTACTTTTAATTTTTCAGTCTGATCTTTTAAAAATGAATGGAACCAAGAACCGACCCACCGACTCATAATCTAGATCAACAATTCTCTCAACTATAAAGATTAAAGGCCGGCCAGCCAGCCAGCCAACCAACCCACCCAAAGATGTCTTGGCCATTTCTATGCCACAGTACTTCTTTTTTACGTGTTTACCTTATTATATAGGTCAGCATTAAAGATAAGAAGCATCTTAAAATAGTGATCGAATATTAAGAGATCGAAAGCAGTACATCATATTGGAAACTCAGGTTTTTTTTTTAGGTTCTTGTGGAAAAGGTTTCTCTTATTGAGGAAGGCATATCCTTTTATAAAATGGGTAGAGAATCAATCAAGGGCTTCTGCTACTAAATAATTGCACCTTTTTTTTTTTTCTTATTGGATGCAACTCGGGTATGTGATCCTAAAAGAGTTCAGTACCATTAATTTAAGGGAAACGGTATTTGTCGCGAGTTGGGACGTCGCAATCCATGACAAATATTATTTTTAACCCCCAAAAAACAATCTGCTCCCTGAAAAATAGAGCCTCAAAATTGTAATTTGACAAAAAAAATTTTGTTTCTTTCTGATTTGCGACGTCGCTATTTGCAACGTTTAACCTCATCCTTAATGTAAACAGAATCAGTTTAAAAGAATAACCGATATTTATATTTTTAGTGTTTCTTTTTTTTTTTAGCATGATCCTTTATATTATGACTTTTTTAAGGGAGATTAAAAAAGAAGTGGATAATTGAACCCTTAATCTCAACCAGTATCTTGGCCCCTTGACTGAATGACAAACCATCCGTTTTAGGCGGATTAGGCTATTTTTAATGTTCTTTATTGTTTTATTAACTAGCATAAATATTTCATTTGGATAATATTTAATATCACGAAATTACTAAAAACTTTTCAAATTTATTAAACATTCTTAAAAAAATTAAGTAATTTTATCAATTTCACCTCGTTACCTGTCATTATCCATTTCATTTTGATGATCATAAAAATCTATTTTTATCAAAATGCCACAAGTATATACAACTTTCAAGCTATTCATATTGACAAATAAAATAAAATTTTATTTATTATTCACTTATTAATCAAATGTAACACATCATACATAAATAAAAAAAATTTCAATGATTAATTTTTTTTTTCAGATGTTTTATGTTATGTTGGTGATTTACCACTTTAACTTTAGTTCCAGTTTGTGTCCCTTGTACAAATTCTTTTTATTTATTTTTTCATCTTTTTATACAGAAAAGGAAGAAGAAGAGATGTACGTATATGTAGAGTCTACATATACATCTCTACATTGTAGACGTAGATGTCATGTGGGAGTGATAGGAATAATGGAACTTTAGTCACCATCTTTGACGTAATGAAACTTGATTTCATGCCTAAATTAAAATGGGATATATACTAGAATATTATGGTACACTCGCAGCGTTCAACATGCGTTAATATAATGCAATATTATGTAGAGAATCAGTCTAACCTGAAAAAGGCTCCTTCAATCAACCTCGAAAAGAAAAGAAAATTAAAGATGCAACACATACTCACAACTATGTGCACCACTAGTATATAAGTGCACAAAATGTTTTGGTTTCTTTATTTGCATCCCTTTTCTACTTGGTCAGTGACTCAGTGTATACTTTTTTTTTTTTTTTTGTCACCTTGTACTTTTTTAAACTTAAATTAAATTTTTGAATATGAAAAGTTTTTATATAGACCGAATGTTTATAAATTTATATTAACATACATTGAATTTCATAATATAAATTTATTTTGATATAGATTATCATAAATGTGATATCCCATGCGAGTTAGCTGCTGTGATAAATAAGCATGGGATACCCATTTGGAGGTGGCGGGTTCAAACCCCACCTCCTTCATTTTCCGTTGTATGGGGTGTAAAAAGCCTTATGATCCCCTATCCAGGTAGAGGGCGGAAGTTCAATCCCCTCTCGTCCTCAGCTCTTCCAGGAGCCCTCACGGCCGTTGTGTGAGGTGTAAAAAATTCTATGATCCCCTATCCAGGTAAAGGGTGGAAGTTCAATCCCCTCTCCCCTCCACTCTCATATGAACCCTCACGGCTTAAAATCGTAAAAAAAAAAAATCATAAATGTGACATGTTGTTTTTATATTAACACATTATAGTAGAAAGGGTTTTTTTTCTCTTGGTTCCTAACTAGATTAGCTTCATCCAGAATTTCGTGCACGATGCCATGTGATCAAAATTATAAATTCTCTATGCCTCCCCTAAGAATTGAGGCTTTTCTGCCTAGGAGTGTGTATAACTACTTACTCTTAATAATTACCAACCTTCAAATTTATTTTTGAAAAACAAAAATTAGGCTTATAGCTATTTATTGAATGGAATTTTACCTATACAAAATTTATATAATTAATGTCCCTTTAAGCATGTATAATTAATTTGTAAATATAAATTTACTTTTTGCTTAAGCTTTGCCTCATAACAGTCGTGACCAACCACATGTTATATTAATGTTGCCTTACTACTCTCGCCAGCTCTGTCACTCAAATTCAGTTTAGTTATCCAGCCTTTTAAGGCTAAACAGCAAACATTTATTTTTAAAAATCCTCCTGAAAATTAAAAATTTTTACTAAGTTCGCAATATCACAGGATTTCAAAATTATAATTTTGTTAAAATCATGAAATTATTTACTGATAATTTTTAAGCAGAAAATTATCCTTATCTTGCAACTACAAGAACAACTATAAACTCTTCATTGATATATAAATTTATTTAACTTCATTATTAATTAAAAAAAATTACAGATCGAGAGAATTAGCACAATTTAGCTATAATGAGCTAAAATTTAGTGGGTAGAACAATTTTCTTGACTTGAGAATAAGGCTATATATATAAAGGTAGCACTCATTTTCATTTACTACATATTTAATGGATTAGATAGAATTTTCCATATATTTCGACTGAACCTGACTCAGAGGAGATGCTTTTGTCACGCCAAACCAAATCATGTTATTCTTTATCAGTAAAACAGGGGATTTTTTGGTTCTCTGTATATCAGTTTTTCAGAATTCCAACATATGGAAAAATAATTAATGTAAATCAGATTCCCAGCTTCAAAGCCGTTGATCATGTCATTAAATGCTATTCCTTTTTTAATTTATCTGCAGCTCTAAATCTCTGCTGCTGCTCTCAGCAAAAGTTTTGAAACAGTCAAGCAGCGGAACATCAAGACAGTAGTACAGAGAAGCAAGACAAGAAAGTTGCAGCTAATTAACAAGAAGAAAAGAATTGGCTTTGCTTCTCCATTGAACTGTACAATGCCAGTAACGACAGGTGGAGGAGGTTACTTTTCTATTAATAAAAAAAATTTATCAACTAAATTCATCATGCCATGTTTCGAAAAATATGACCATTCATTATAAATTGAGAAAATGACTGGTGAAACAACAGCTGGAACCTTCAACAGAACCACCCATTACCATTCTTAGGACTTCATTAATATTAAGACAAAAAAAAAAAAAAACAAACCCAGAAAATTTCTTTAATTTCCTGGAAAAAGAAGCAGGTCTCTAACTTGGATTAATTGTTACAGAAACAGGGCAGAGGACAAAAACTGCTAAATTAAAAATTAAACTTACGAAGAAAATGAATTACAGTTAGAAATTTTTGAACCAAAGAAATAGTCTGTGGATAAATAAGAACCATATATAATAATATCTCAATTAAACTTAACAAATTCGCATGATTTTAGATCCCAAAACGCAAAAGTAGCTAGCCTAAAAAAGCTTTTTACTTTTGGATCGAATCTTCTTTTGTGAAGATCATTAGCACGTTTAAAAAAAAAAAGGAACGCTCACCTCTTGATGTGGTTGACAAATTCTGCATCAGATACTGCAGATAACTCAACTTGGCTAAGATCATCCTCATCAATTGGTGCTGGAAGATTAAGATCTATTAAATTCAAGTTATCTTCGATCTTTGTTGCTGTAGAGCTTCTGACAGGAGGAGTTCTAGTTGTTGTTGCTACACCAGCTATTACATGAGATCTCTTGTGACCACCTAAAGCTTGCCCAGATGAAAATACTCTAAAACAATAAGGACATTGATGTATTTTTTTAACTGCTGCAGAAGTTGAAGTAACTGCATTATTATTATCATGAACAGTGTTCCCTGTTTTTAACTCTGTTCCTTGAGTTGGTGTATAAAGTTTTAGTTTCTTGTGACTTGCCCTGTGTCCACCTAAAGCTTGATAGGATTTAAACACTTTCTTGCATGTTTCACACCTGTACTTCCCTCTAGTTCTCGTCTTGCAAGATTTGAACTCATCTGATTCATCTGTTTCTTCAATGGATTTTTCAGCTTCTTCATCTTCATCTTCTTCTTGATCATATTGTTCTTGTTCTTGATGATGATGATTTTGTTTCTCTTTTATTTTCCATTTATCTCTTGAAAGCATCATAAGACAGAAAGCAACATCTTCTTCTGTGGTGGTGTCAGAGATTGAACTTACAGGTTCAGGCTCAGCCCAGGACTCCGTGGTCTTATTACTAAATTTGTTGAACTTGAACTTCTTCATATTGCTGCTGTTGTTTTCATGCTCTTGTCTTTGTTGTTGGTGGTGGTGTTGGAGATGATATTGATGATGCTCTAACAATTTTCTTGTCCGTTTAGATCGTCTCCGAGTTGGGTTCTTGGATGACTCGGTCTCACTTTCCCTATCTTGAAGAACAACAGAAGCAGCATCAACAGCAAAAGAAAACTCAGGATCTACTAATCGAACACTTCGTTTCGGATTCTCTCTTAATCCATAGTAAAGACCCTTTTCATCATCTCCCTCAGCTTCAGCTTCAGCTTCTGCTTCTGCCTCTTCCTCTGAAGATGAAGATGAAGATGAAGATGGAGCTGACTCAGTATCTTCCCCGAGTTGAATGTGGGGATGGTGTCGACGATCATCTTCTTCCTCCTCTTCTTGCTTTTGAGGAACTTGAAGATTCAACATATGAGACCTCATATGACCACCTAGTGCTCTGCCATTAGAGAAGAGCTTCAAGCACAGCTTACACCTATGCCGCTCCATTTACACAACACAAACACAGAGAGCTCTGGATTTCTCTTTCTCCGAAAGAGTTTTAAAGAAGTCGTGAGAGAGTGGAAGCTAAAAAGGAGTAGGTGACAAGCATTCCTCCACCAAGAGAAAACATATATACGAAAGGTTAAAAATTATATTCAATTTTAAATAATAAAAAAAAAAAAAACTAAAATGGGAAAATTTTGATTTTTAGGAGCAGTAATTAATTGATGGTCTTTAATTTACTTTTAAAACGGCAATTAAAAAAACATTTAATAAAAGCTTAATTAAAAGCGTGTGCATGAAGGGAGAAAGAGCGACATGTAACATGCGAGGCTCGCCCGTTTCTGTATTTATTCCCAACCATTCTTTTATTTCTTTCCCGTATTTACCCCTATCAAATATTAATTTCCAAATATTTTTTTCATAAAACAAATGCGATACTTACGTAGTTGAATGAGTAAATTAATGAAAACTTTTATTTTTAGTAATAAAAAGTAAGGGTATTTTAGGAAAACAAATTGGAGTTTACCAGAATAAACCGGTAGCTTACGTGTACAAGTCAACAAAACTGCTGGGTTTGTTGTAACGACGAAGCACAGAATATAAAAGCACCAAGCTGTTTAGTTTCTCCCCTAGCTGTGATTTTAAACAGGAAACAACGGCCACGGTGAAATCAACCAAATCAGTACACCTGATCATTATAATCCACGTGTCATAACCAAATCCCCAGTTTTCCGGTATTACACTGTTTTTACGATTTTAACATGATAAAAAGAAAAAAAGAATTAGAGATTCTGTCTTCTTTTTGGTGGCGGTCGTATTAAGGCCAACTGTCACTGTTGGTAGCTTTAGCATGCCGGCTGGACCGGCTACAATTTTTTTTCAATTTCATTTTCCGGGGGGCATTCCCGTGATTTTGTTTTAAGAAAATTAATTAATTAATAACTAATAATTAAAGAAATGAGGTTGAGGTTAACTTTAATTAGGGTAAGTTTCCATTAAAATTGGATCTTTAGTTGAAATGTCTGATAGGAAATGAAGGGTGGGAAATAAGTAGGAAAGTAACCTCCTCCTTGCTTCGAGAAATGGAGTTTTTCTAAATAGAGCAGTAAATGCCGTTTTGTTAGGGATTGGTAGACTTGGTCCATAATGCCTTTGGTACCACTCACACCTTCTATGGATAACACCCAATTACACGTTCTTGTTTATAGGTAATTAAAGAAACTAATTAAATGCAATATTCAACATTAATATTTTTAATTATATAATGCATTTTTAGCTTTCATTTATTCCAAGTCTTTTACTGGGTCGTTAACAATGAGCAAGCTACAAATTTCCAAACAATTGACTAGCTTCTTTAATTTTCTTTTGCTTCAACTGAAACAGTCAATGTGGAAAAAATGCATAACTGTAAACTTATTTTCTATAAAAGAATGTTTTGGTTCTACTTGCAAAGGCATTATTTTTTTCTTATGGTCAATGGGTGTGACCAAAAACCGCTCATCACTAGCAATTTATTTACTACATGATATTTGTTTTTATTGTTTTTAACTCATGCACTAAATTAAGTTCTTATATGTCATACCACAATTAAAAAGATATATCTTTTACAATCTTTAATTATTTGATCAACATGCGCTGATATTATGGTACTAGATGTTGAATCTCAAGTGAATCCGCTAAAATAAATTAAGAACAAACATGCACAGATGCATTAATATATTTAAATATTTATATATATATATAAGTCCCTAGTCCCTGCTAAAAAATAAATTAAAGAAAAGCTAGAGTAGTAATGTAAATAATGTTGTGGGTTCTAATAGTGTGAGTATTACAAAATCCCACATTGGAAAGTTAAAAAGTGTTATTATGGGTTTACAATGTTTTACATTTTTATAGGTTTTGTGAACAAATGGACTAAGGGAAGGTCTCGTAAATGAGATTGGGTCCGAAGATAAAATTAGTTCAAAATTAAACCCTTTACGTTTGTAATTCGTTCCAATTTTTCCCCTTATTTTTGAATCAATGAATAAAATTACCCTTAATTTTGTATTAATAGTATAATTCTTAACAAAAATTATTTTATTTGATTATGAATTTTTCTAAATTAAATTATAATTAAAATAAATAAATAAATAAATAATTTAAATTAAATTGAAAGTTTTATTATTATTATTATTATTATTATTATTATTATTATTATTATTTAGCAAAAAATACAAATTATTCAAAATAACAGGTTCATGATATATTAATAAGGGATAAGTACAAAAAAAATACCATGTGATTAATTAGACGCTTTTTCACTTAAAGGACTGTGATATTTTTTTGTAACATTTAGGGGTTTGTAGTTTCATTTTCTAACATTTTAATACCCTCTCAACTAATATTGTCATTATTTTATATCAAAATGTTAATATAACATTATATTTCATTAATAAAATTCTTTTACATGTGATTTATCATCAATATAACTATTTAAATACTTTTAAAAATATTATATATTTATTTTAAAAATTATTTTTTCATTCCTAATAAAATTAAAAATACATCTTATTTTTATTTTTTGTAAATTTATTTTAGTTGGTTGAATGATATACTACTTAATAAATACTTTTACAAATAAATATTCATCTTATTTTAATATTACATCATATATTTTTAATAATATTACTAATTATGGTACTAAAATGTAAGCAAAATCAAACCATATACTCATAAATGTTACGAAAAATATCACAATCCTTTAAGGAAAAAATGCTCTAACCACATGGTACTTTTTTGTACTTATCCCAATTAATAATTAAACTTTTTTAACTTAAAGAAGAGTCATTCTACGGTGCAATTATTGTATATATACAACTAAAACTAAACACCATTAGATTAATTTTATTTTAATTATTGCCATTGATTTGTAAAAGGAATACTAATACACTTATTTAATTTAAATAAACTCATAGTTGAGCAATTAAACACTTTTTAAAATTCTATTTTAACAAATCAATAATAATTTTCAGAACAATCCGCGCTGAAAATGCTAATGCACTCATCTTTGGCCTAAATACTCGTATTTTTCTAGGCAATCATTTTCTTGATTTGTACTCCAAGATTTTTAGCTCTGTTAATGATCTTTTCACAGTTTTTGATGATATATCTTGTAAAAATACTATATCAAAGAAATGGATGAAAACCAGAAGCATCATGTATATATAGCTTAACAATATAAGCAGTTCAATTAAAAATCCCATGAAATCTTAGTACAACAACACAAAATATATCAAAGAAATGGATCCATGAGAGAAGCAGCTCAATGAACTGGGTTACAAGCAAGAACTCAGAAGAGAAATGGTTTATTCTTTTTTTTTAAATTATTTTTCATTGTTATTTGATTTTATTTTTCATCTTGTGCTATTATATTGAATTATTTTATCTGTTTGTATGATGTACAAGACTTTATTCAAGACTCTGGCAATATCATTTTCCACGATGAAACCCACCTTTTTCACCGGGATTACTTGTAACACCCGCTTTGCTAGTACACGTGTGAGTAGTATGATATATCTTTTATATACAATAGATAATGAATTGTTTGAGTTAAGATTTAGTAGGATTGGTAGGAAAGGACTAGATTGTAAGGCTAGTAAAGGACTTAATTGTAGCAAAGATAAGTTTAAGTGTTGTAGAGTAATATTAGTGACTCATTAAGGGCTAAAGCGGATATTTGGCTATAAATATCACACTCTTTGGCTTCATTTTCTTCTTTCCTACGTGAGCATGCATAATTATGTGTATGTGTGTATGTGTGTGTATATGTAGGTAGAGAGAGTTGCACCAATTTTCTTGTATCAAAAGAGCAAGGGTTTGAGAGAGAGAGAGAGAGAGAGAGAGAGAATTTCTTTGGCTGGAATTAGAAGAGATCAAGCTGTGATTAACAACCTCTTAAGTTCAAGAACATCATCTGGTAAGAAATCCATGTTTCAATTGAGTTTTTGTTTAAGTTTGGAAGGTTGAATCTCGTGCTCCATTTTGGCTGAAATTTTACCTTCTGTAATTTGACCATAACTAGAGCTATACACCTCTGATTTGAACAAGCCTTAGTGTTCTGGAAACCTTAGGGAG
>CATIWO010224165.1:0-10981 GCA_949673435.1 Macaranga tanarius | reverse complement strand
GATGATGAGATTCAGTATATGACTCGAGTCCTTTACTCTAGTGCGGTTGGTTCCCTTATGTATGCTATGGTTTGCACACGTCTGGATTTGTCGCATATTGTGAGTTCAGTTAGTAGATACATGGCTAATTCAGGGAAAGAGCATTGGAAATCAGTTCAATGGATCCTTCGCTACTTACATGGCTCTTCGGGAGTGTGTTTGCATTTTGGGAGATGTAGAGATGGGGTTGTTAGCTATGTGGATTCAGATTTTGTCGGTGATCTTGATAAGAGGAGATCGTTGACCGGTTATGTGGTTAGCAATGGTGGTTGTGCTATTAGTTGGAAGGCAACATTGCAAGCTTCAGTTGCATTATCTACCACAGAAGCTGAGTATATAGCCATTACTGAAGCCGTTAAAGAGGCCATTTGGTTGAAGGGATTATTTGGAGAGCTTTGTGATGATTTGAAGCTCATGGCATTGTTTTATATTAGTCAGAGTGCTATCTTTCTCACTAAAGATCAGATGTTCCATGAGAGGACTAAGCACATTAATGTTCGCTATCACTTTGTATGAGATGTTATAACAAAGGTTGATGTGGTAGTGGAGAAAGTCAGTACACATGATAATCCCGCTGACATATTGACTAAATGACTTCTTTTGTCCAAGTTTGTGCATTGCTTAGACTTGGTTAGTCTTTCTCATTCTCGTTGAGTAGTGCCCATTGGGGGGCATATTGGAAGAGGTGGAGTTTATGTTGTTGTCCGCGTTGTGAGTGTTTTGGTTTGAATTAATGCTTACAAATTCATGTCAAGGTGGAGATTGTTATGTTTTATGACATGAATTTTGGTAAAAGATATGTTGGCTTCGCATTTTGGACAAGTTTTGGATGTTTTGGATGAGTTTGGTATGTGTTTTCTCATATTGGAGGCAGACATGACTTGGGACATGACATGACATAAGCCATGTCGCAAGGTGTGTCAAGTGCTTTTTTGTCCAGTGAGGAACACGGGTTGAGACACGGCATAACACAAGCCGTGTTGGGTTGAGACACAGCATGACACAAGCTGTATTGAGATATGCATTTGTCCAAGAATGGTGCACGGGGAGCGACACGGCCATGCTCCAAGCCATATCGTGTCTAGTTTACACTCCGAAAAGTGACACGGGTTGCAACACGACATAACACATGCCGTGTTGTATGCAGTGCTGTCCAAATTCATTTAGGAAGTATTTTTCTTCCTATTTTCTCTTCACAAACACTATAAATAAGCCTTGTACCAATTAGAGATTAAGGAATTCGGCCTATTCATCATTGTTAGCCGTCTAAACACTCTTTGTACGTTATTTTTACGATCATAGTGAAATCTCTCCTCCTCTGCTCGTGGTTTTTCCCCATATTGGGGTTTTCCACGTAAATTATTGTGTCTATTCTTATTTACTTTTGTTTGCTATTATTTATGTGTTTGTTTGCATTTACCTATTGCTTCCGCTGCGACTCTAACAAACTTAATATATGTAGCATCAAAGGCAAGGAGGAGTGTTGAAATTATGACTTAGATGCTGCAAAAATAGTCAAAATAAGTTAGGATATGTTTTTGAATTTATGCTATTTGTTAGGAAGATTAGATATCACTTTATTTAGCATATATTCTGCATTTGAGTTATCTAATTTGCTGTATAAATAAGTTATGTTTATGCTCAATAAAATATAAGCTTCTTCCTTTCTATTCTCTCTGTTTTTCATCTCTAAAAACCAACAATTAGTATCAGAGCAATATTCTTGAGGGATCTGTGAGATCAAAGCTAAAATCACAAAACACATACACCACCATAATAACCTTCATCTGCCACATACAAACATAAAAAATCCCAAACCAAGCCAAGATGGAATTAAATTCATCTTCCTTTACTTCTATTGCACCACCAGTATTTGATGGCACAAATTATCAAATATGGGCTGTCAAAATGGAAGCTTTTCTTGATGCTAATGATCTATGGGAAGCTGTTGAAGATGATTATGACTTTCCTCCTTTGTAAAATAATCCAACTGTTGCACAGATGAAGAATCATAAAGAAAGGAATCTGAGGAAGTCAAAGGCTAAGTCATTCCTATTTACAGCTATTTCTGCTGTCATTTTCAACAGAATAATGACACTAAAAATAGCTAAAGAGATATGGGATTTCTTGAAGAAAGAGTACGAGGGAAATGAGTGGATCAAAGGAATGCAAGTACTGAATCTAATCCATGAATTTGAGATGCAAAGGATGAAAGAATCAGAAACCATCAAAGATTATGCAGATAAGCTTCTCAGTATTGCCAACAAGGTAAGGCTCCTTAGTTCTGATTTTTCTGATTCTCGAATTATTCAAAAAATTCTTGTAATAATTCCTGAGAAATTTAAAGCTAAAATTACTTCTTTGGAGAACTCAAAAAATCTGTCAAGTATCACTTTAGCAGAATTATTGAATGCACTTCTAGTACAGGACCAAAGAAGGCTCATAAGACATGAATGTACTGTTAAAGGAGCTTTGCTGGCCAAATTTCAAAACAATAATGGAGATAAAATAAGGAAGAATAAAAATAACAATGACAACAACAAAATCTCTCAGGACTTTCCTCCATGCTCTTATTGCAAAAAAACCAATCATCCACTAGACAAGTGTTGGTGGAGGCCAGATGCAAAATGCAATAAGTGTGGTGAATTAGGGCATTTGGAGAGGATTTGTAAGTCTCAAAAACAATAAGGAAAAGTAATCGCTGCCATTGAAGAACCTGAGGAAGAGCTGCTTTTTGCGGCTATTTGCTTTATCGTTTCAAGGTCCACCGAAAGTTGGCTAATAGATAGTGGTTGTACCAACCACATGACACATGATCCAGACCTATTCAAAGAGCTTGATACAACCTATATCTCCAAAGTAAGAATTGGAAATGGAGCATATTTAGCAGTAAAAGGCAAAGGGACTGTTGCAATTGAAGGCTGCTCAGGTTTGAAATTAATTTCTGAGGTTTTATTTGTTCCTAAAATTGATAAAAAATCTTTTAAGTGTTGGTCAGTTGATGGAAGAGGGTTACAAACTTCTATTTGAGGACAAAGCCTGCATGATCAAAGATGCAAAAGGCAGAGAACTATTCAAGATTCAAATGAAAGGCAAAATTTTTGCCTTGAATTTAGTAGAAGATGAGCAAGCTGCAACGCACAAGGAAGACAACACAAGTTTCCATAATTCCCATAACTAATTATCAGCTGTCAAGAATGGCATCAACTAAGGCAAGAAGCAAAAGTGCAAGGATATAGCACAACCAGAAATGAAAGAGAAAACAGACTCCTCACTTAAAAATGCTCATGGTGAGGAGGAGCTTCGGCTAAAGCTTGATAACACTTTAGGAAAAATTTTAGAACAGGCAAAGAAAGTAATGAAATTCGAGAAAAATGATGATAAATGTGAAGATAGGAAAGATGAAAAGACTGAAATGATGGTTGATGATAGTGGTGGAGGATGCTTGGAACTTGAACTTACCAAGTGTCTAATATATCTTCCTAGGAAATGGAATTCTAATAACACAAGGATATTTCTAAATCATCAAGGAGAAGTGCAGCTAGTTCATTGCAAGATGAAAGACCAAAATACTTATGTTCTAACAAAGCCACTTCCTGAAGCAAGATTTGAATGGAAAACTTAATGTATGCAACATCAAAGGCAAGGAGGAGTATTGAGATTATGACTTAGATGCTGCTGAAATAGTCAAAATAAGTTAGGATATGTTTTTGAATTTATGCTATTTGTTAGGAAGATTAGATATCACTTTATTCAACAGATATTCTGCTGATTTTTCTGCATTTTAATTATCTAATTTGCTGTATAAATAAGTGATGTTTATGCTCAATAAAATATAAGCTTCTTCCCTTCTATTCTCTCTATTTTTCATCTCTAAAAATCAACACCACATGATGAAGAAAAGCCAATCCTTCTACTACTCCAATGGCAATCGACAACCTTGTGGGCCTGTCAAGTTTGTACTCAAGTTGCTTGCTAGACTCATAAACAAGCTGAGCTAATGTCCCATTAGGTAAATAATGATGCAGCAGAAGAGAAACATCTTTATAAATTACATATTCAATAGGCCGCACTAGATTGTCATGACAGAGTTTGCTCAGCCTTTCAAGTTCTCTAATCATCTTTTTCTAGTGATGAATAATGGTTCTGTCCATTGATCTCAGCCTCCTCACTGATAATATCATCTCGGAAGGCACGGTTGCTTTGTAAACTACGCTGAAGGTTCCATTAATAAGCCTATTTGAATCTAGAGTAGCTTTCACGACAGCATCCAGATCTATTACTTGTCTAAGATTTTCAATAAAGACATGACCTGCTATTATTGTTGGTAGATTATTGTTTCCCTTATCTGTACCCCCTGTATTATTGGCTACTTTGTCCTGTCTTTCCCACATCATGAAGAGCAAGACAACTACAGTTAGTGAGATAAATACTGCCAGACCAGAACCGATTGTAGCCAATATAATTCTGTAAGAAACCTTGTGATGATAGTTCTTATGATCAGGAGCATATGAATTTCCATTTGACAAGCTAATTGGCTTCCCACAGAGCCCTTTGTTCCCCATAAAGCTTGAATTTGGACTCTTTTGAAATGGTACAAATGTGGGTACTAGACTGCTGAGCAAATTATTTGAGAAGTTAACTTATGTTGGTTCTACCTTAAAGAAATTTAGGTGATAATCTAGTGAATCATCTTCAAACTTTTGATGTAATTTCCTACAACTGCTGAAAGAGAAAGTGCAGGAAATATAAACTTAAAAATGCTTTATCAAAAACTAAAATGTGGAAAACTAAATTTCTGAAATTGGAAGACTCAAAACTTCATTTTCTTTGATCATTCACTACATATATATATATACATATACACAGTACTAGATATAAAGATAATTATTACAAGTACTAGAAGGCTCTAGCATGTCTGAATTTTCAAACTACAAATCTTCCTTGAGCCTAGAGACTAAAAAAAGCAAATAGCAGCTGATCCTATAGATTCTAAGCTTTGATAATTACTTTCATACAAAATTTAGAAGATCTTTTTCTCCCTTCACCTGCTACATACTATTCATTACTTTATTTATTTTTTCAGCTTACTTGTATAAGGAAAAACTAAGAAATTCTAACACTTTTCCTTAAGTTTTGCCTTGGACATCCAAAGCTTTGTGCCTTGAACTTTAAAATTGGAATTAGATGAACCCTCTGTAGATTGGTTTTTTGAATTGAATTTCAGCAACTTAGTACCTTCATTTTTCTTCTGTTTTGGAACACTTGTTGCTCTGTTTCGATGCCATTCTTTCATCCTAACAAATCTTTTTCTGGCCTTGCTATTATTAAGAGCAAAATGACAAATCTCTTGACTTGTTGTAGTTTCATGTACTTCAGAACTTATTTCTCTCTGTATTTTTGAGTTATCAACAATACTTAAGACTTGAAGTTCTTGACCAGATGCTGAATCTTCTGGAAATGCTGACGTTGAAACTCCTCCTTTCACCTGACCTTCTTGCTTTTCATTAACTTTGTCATCCTTTTCACTTTCAGTACTTAAACTTAAAGAATTAAAACTTAATGGAAAACTCTTCTCAATCATCTTAACCTCAATTATCTCAAAATCATTTTGATCAAAGATAGTGCAAGATTGATTATTAAACATTATAGAATAACCTTTCTTTAACAACTGAGCTACACTAAGCAAATTTTGTCGAAGAGATGGTATGAATAAGACATCTGAGATAAACTTGATACCTTGCTTTGTTTGAATAGCAATTGATCCCTTTCCTTCAACCTAAATTACTTGTCCATTGCCTAGCTTGACATCAGTTTTGAAAGTTCTATCCAAATGAGTGAATGAAGCTGCATCCTTGGCCATATGACTTGTGCATCCACTATCCATAAAAAAAACTTGATCTTCTTCTTCATATGTGACTTTAGTTGCTATAAACAAATGCTCCTCTTGATCTTGTACAAAATTAGTTTGCTGAATTTGAGTCTGCTCCTCAACAACATTTGTGGACTGATCTTGATTTTGTTATTGCTAATTTTGTTTCTTTCTACAAAATTTCTCAATATGGCCAAAGAATTTGCAAAAATGGCATTGAGGCTTTCCTTTCCATCTACAATTCTTCTCCAAGTGATTGGTTCTTTTGCATACACCACAAAGAGGATATGCAACTCTTCCTTTTTTGCCATTTGTAAGTGCTCTATTTAAATGAGAAATTCGAAATGCTCCTTCAACACTTTCATCAGATCTTATAGAAACTCTTTGTTCTTGAGCTTGTAGCTTGTTCATTAATTCTGCAATTGTGAGTTTTTACAAGTTACCAGACTCTTCAATGGATGAAATCTTAGCTTCAAATTTTTCTGGAAGGCTAATCAAGATATTCTCCACTACCTTCTGATCTGGGAGAATCTTACCATGCGACCTGATTTGATTAACCAGGTCCATTAATCTGCTAGAATAAGCTTTGACAGACTCTAAATCCTTCATATTCATTAAAGCAAACTCCCTTTTGAGTGTCAGGAGTCTCACAGCCTTAACTCTGCTTGTGCCTTCAAAAGTCTCCTTGAGCTTGTCCCATACGGCCTTAGGACTTTCTAAATCCATGATGCTAGTAAAGATGTGATATGCTAAACTTGAATGAATGCAAGTTAAAGCCTTCTCTTTCTTTAGTTTCTCCTCCTCGTGAGCCTTAATTTGAGCAATGGTGGGATTTCCTCTTAAAGCTAGTGGATCTTCATCAGTTTCAACCACATGCCATAAGCCTTGAGACTTCAAATAAGTATTCATTTTGATTGACCAAATATGGTAGCGATCTCCATTGAAAGCTAGAATTGCTGGAGTAGCATTGTTGCCACAGGAATCCATTTTAAAGTTACTAGAGAACTCTTACTCAAACTCACAAGTGTTTGATCCTTATCCTCAAGTGTTTAACTCTCAAACACTTCCACAAACTAGCCACAACCCGTAGGATTTGTGGCTATGATACCACTGTTGGTTCTACCTTAAAGAACTCTAGGTGATAATTTAGTGAATCATCTTCAAACTTTTACTGTAATTTCCTATAACTGCTGAAAGAGAAAATACAGGAAATATAAACTTAAAAATGCTTTATCAAAAATTAAAATATGGAAAACTAAATTTCTGAAATTGGAAGACTCTAAACTTCCTTTTCTTTGATCATTCACTACATATATATATACATATACACAGTACTAGATACAAAGATAATTATCACAAGTACTAGAAGGCTCTAGCATGTCTGAATTTTCAAACTACAAATCTTCCTTAAGCTTAGAGACTAACAAAAGCAAATAGCAGCTGATCCTATAGATTATAAGCTTTGATAATTACTTTCATACAAAATTCAGAAGATCTTTTTCTCCCTTCACCTGCTACATATTGTTCATTACTTTATTTATTTTTTCAGCTTACTTGTATAAAGAAAAGCTCAAAAATTCTAACAACTTCTATTAAGCTTAACATGCTTTTGAATGACTGTGGAATAAAACCAATAAGCTGATTACGAGAGACATCCAAATAAACCAGGTTGTCAAGTTTTCCTAACTCAGGGGGTAGTGGTCCATGGAGATAATTATAGCTCAAATTTAAGATTATCTGTAAGTTCCGGATGTGACCAATCTCGGAAGGGATAGTTCCAGTCAATAGTTACTGCCCATTTGCAATTTTAGCAGTGTCATGCAATTTCCAATTTCATGAGGTATCTCACCCTTTATTGACTTCTGACCCAAAAGCAAGTACTGCAATCTTCACATATTACATATGTCATTAGGAATAGTCCTATTGAATATGTTGTTGCTAAGATCCAGCTTATGGAGACTCTTGCACCCAAGAATTGATTTTGGTATATCTTCAAACAGACTGTTACCTGAAAGAATCAACTCTTGCAAATTCACAAGCTATCTGAGCTCAGAAGGAATAACTCTGGTAAAACCATTTGAAGCCAGGTTTAGAAGGGTGAGATTAGAGCACTGAGCAAACTTCGAGATAATCTCACCAGATAAATTATTATCATCTACTTCAAAAGAAGTGAGGCTACCAATGTCCCCTATAGCCTTGGGAATAACTCCTACAAGATCATTGTTCCCAATTCGGTTATTAGAAAGACTTTTGCCAACTCCTAAGGAATCACACCTTCAAACTTATTCAAAGACAAATCAAGAAATTGAAGCTGAGACAGATAGCCAAAAGCTGAAGGAATCAATCCATTAAAAGTTATTACCAGAAAGATCAAGCTGCCACAAAACTTTGAGCTCAGAGATCAAAGTCATATTACCTCTAAGATCTAGCCTTGAAAGAACAAGCCTTTCAACAAGTGAATGATTCAAGTTGCACACAATGCCATGCCAGTTGCAGTAAGTTGTGCTGTTGTCTCCCCACCCAGGAACTTCAAGCTCTCTGTTAATAGCTAACACTGTAGCCTCACCATTAATTTAAATAATATAACATGCACGACACTCGAATACAATTTAATTAAATTAAACTAAATTGTAAACTTTAGTTTTATATTCCTATCAAAAATTAAACATTTCACCATTTTTGAAAAAGTAGAATTGGACTTCATGAGTTTATAAATTTAATTTATTCCAAAAAATTCATTTTTGTACAAACTAAATAAGAATTTCATAGAAAAGTTCAAACACTGCCATAATTGAAGAATTATAATTAAAAATTACTTGGTAAAAAAAATTTTGTAACTTGTTGAAAAAATCTATACAACAACCTAAGAAATATAAATGCTTTGAAAAATAAAAATTTACAGCCGTTTACACATAAATCTTATATAATAGAGCACCGTAAATAACAAAATGCCACAATAAACAAACAAAACAAAGCAAGGCACTAAGGGCCAATTTCCAAGACCTACGTGAGATCTTACCGAGGATAAGCCTATACAATCTCAAATGATAGGGTAAAGGTGGAAGTGAACACAAATTAACTCCACAAGAAATTAGACACTAGCTAGATTCAGAGACTGATTACAGGATGCTTGTGAAAAAATGTGATCACCTCTGTTTTATGCTTCTACAGGCATCAACAAAATGGAATCCCTTAAGCACTCATATCTTAGTTCCAGTAGGTTGGCCAAACCTAGCTTCCTGTATGCAGTAGGCTCCTCCATCAACATGTTTAAATGATTTTTGGTTGGCAATGAGAAGAATGAAATGAAGAAACAGTTCAATGTCACTTAGGATATTTAGTATAAAATGCATTTTCACTCAACATTCAAAATTAATGTAACATCTACAGATATTCAATCCAAACAACATTGAAACCAATAGAAATAAATGTTGCTTCCATAATATTTACGAACTGATGATATAAAACCCCATCTGAACATCCAGAAAGTATACAGGAGATACACAGAGCATTTGAAAAGATACAATCATCCAAGACATCATCATTAGCTGTCTATATCTACAAGACATATTGAGAATGGGTCCAACACTTCAACCACATACATACCACGTCCATAAATGATCTAATCATTCGTGTCATTGTCCTCACATAATTCAGAGGCGAAAATGATATGGTAAATTATGTAAAAACAATACATCAGAAGGTAGAATTACCCTGTCAAGTAACCAGAAAATGCAAGACAAAAGGTATCACCCTTCTTTTAGCATCATAAATTCCACCTTCACTTTGCCACTGCCCAACAAACCATTATGTTCTTAGAATTGTTGTAGGAAATTTTGAAAGTAAAGAGCTAAAAGAATTAAAAAAATGAAACTAATAAAATTGTATACACTCACTTACTTATTAATTTCAGAAATTAAGGTGCCTTATATAGGCATACAAACAAACTAAACATCTAAAATATCTCAACTAATGTGAGATATTACAGCCACTAGCCACTATTTATTTGCTAATTAAAAAATAAATATTTAAGGAAGATATTTCTAACTAAAAGGACTAATTCAAATAGATACAAACTTTAAATCATTCTCAACACTCTCCCTTGATTCAAAAATGCGTTAAAAAAAAATCTTCAACTTTGTAGATGCACTTCTCATTTGACATGATGCACTTCTCATCAACTTCATCAATGGAGCACTTCTTTCCAAAAATCAACTTCATCAATGGAGCACCTCTCTCCAAAAATTCTTCTTGGTGCACTTCTCACCATTTATGGAGCACTTCTCTCCAACAATTCTTCTTGCATTTAAAACATGGACACTTCTTCCACATGTGCCATTTTTCCATGGTCTTCATTTTGCAATTCTTCAAATTTAGTTCTGTAATTTTTTTGAATATGTCCAAATCTCTTACATTTAAAACATTGAGGCTTACTTATGCCAACAATCCTCTTCTTCATGACCAGTCTTTTTACACTTATTGCATTGAAGAAATTTTCCTTTTCCCTTCAAAGATGAAGCTTTGGTTAAATATACTCCTGTAACCTTTTGATCTTCTCCCTTTTGTCTCATTGTTCTTCTTTGTTCCACAGCTTGTATAGCATTGAGTAATTCTGTAACAGTTATCCTTGATAAATTCTTAGTATCTTCTAATAAAGAGATTTTTGATTCATACCTTTCAGGTAGACTCACAAGAAGTTTCTCCACCACTCTTTGATGAGGAAATTCTTCACCTAACAATGTGATTTGATTAACAATAGACATGAGCTTGTTGCCATAATCTTTAACACTTTCAGATTCCTTCATTTTTTGAATCTCAAATTCTCTTTTAAGATTCAATATTTGTATCAACCTTATTTGGTTATTACCTTCAAAATATTCCTTAAGCTTATCCCATGCTTCTTTTGGTGATTCACAAATAATTATGCTAGTGAAAATTTCCTCTGAAACAGCTAAATGTATGAAAGTGAGTGCCTTTGGCTTCTTTGCTAATTCCTCTTCATGCTTTTTAATTTGAACTAATGTTGGATTTTGTGGAAGAGGGGTAGGATCAATATCACTCTCAACAACC
>CATIWO010224159.1:0-13889 GCA_949673435.1 Macaranga tanarius | reverse complement strand
GAAAAATAATATTAACACTTAATATCATGGAAACACCTTTCCATACTAAATGTAAAAATCCTAATGTGTTATATTCGATTCCCATAAGTCCTGAGTGACCCCCAGCATAGATATCACGACTACCCAATTAGATATGAATGCTATATATAGATTTGCAAGAACCAATGAATACAATTACCATGCACTAAATGTCCCTTCATTACAAGATTCCGATATTGGCTAGAGTCGAGGTTTAGTCAAACTCTAATTGCCTCAATCATATGACCTCATCTTAAGTTCAATTCTTAATAAAAGATGACTACTACTAGAAACTCTTTTCTAGCACCGAAACTCTTTTCGGGTAAGTCGAGTTTTACCTGGCTAGGTACTTATTCATCAAGAATAACTTAGATAGCATAGGATCTTATCCTGGTTCACTCCAGGTAATGAATTCCATCTTGGACGATCACTCATACCTACATATAACGAACTAGAGCCACCACACGCCATATACCCATACATGGCTAGCACATGTATGTAAGCGGTAGCAAACTCTAACCAACCATATGTGGATTACCGTGTCACCTCAGGTCAAAGGACCATATACACAAGTATGTCCAAGATTGTGATTGTTGACTAAAGTGAATTCCCAAGCAATCAAAAATCTTGTGTCACTGCTCGATCCACTCATCACATGAGTATCCACATGTCTATTCTGATATCTCATATCAAGTAGTATGAGACTCACTACCTCCCACTATCAGTATCACATACCAATTAAGAAAAATATACAGAGGTGATAGTCTAAGGATTAATAGTACCTTTATATTAATCCATCAACTATGAACATTTATAGTATAGGTACTAAATGAGTTTGTCACTCATATTATCAACTCTTGATAATAAACTCATTTAACATAATACTAAAGGTAAATATTCAAATAAACAAATACTTTATCTAAAAGAATATATTATTGCAAAAGGGATTAATATACAATGTTTGCATACAAAATGGCCCTAAGGCACACCTATACTAACAATCTCCCACTTGCACTAGTGCCATCCGCTATAATATCTAAGACCCATCTTCTCAAGATGGTAGTGTAACTGTAGCTGGGTAAGCGCCTTAGTGAGTGGATCAGCCACATTATTGGCTGAAGCTACTTTTTGCACGAGCACATCACCCTTTCCAACAAGTTCCCTGATAACATGGAAGAACCTTTCGATGTGTTTGGATTTCTGGTGAGACCTCGGTTCCTTTGCCAAAGTAATGGCTCTATTGTTGTCATAGAAGAGAGGAACTGCCGACTCAATAGAAGGAACAACACCTAGTTCGGAGACGAACTTCCGAATCCATACAGCTTCCTTAGTAGCATCTGATACAACTGTATAGTCAACTTTTGTAGTGGAATCAGCAGTGATACTCTACTTAGAACTCTTCCAGTACACTGCACCTCTATTATTGGTGAAGACAAACCTGGAGATAGACTTTCTATCATCCACATCTGACTGGAAGTCAGAATTTGTAAAACCCGTAAGTTGTAGGTCACCTCCTCCATAAGTTAAGACTAAATCCTTAGTTCTTCTCAAGTACTTAAGGATAGCCTTAACTGCCACCCAATGCTCCAAGCCTGGGTTGGATTGAAACCTGCTAGTCACACTAACAACATAGGCAATGTCTAGCCTAGTATACAACATTGTATACATTAGGCTTCCTATAACTGAAGAATAAGCTTCCTATAACTGAAGAATAAGGAACCTTGGCCATCTCCGCCATTTTCTCAGATGTTTTGGGAGACATTATCTTGGATAGGTGGATACCATGCCTAAATGGTAACAATCATCTCTTAGAATCAAGCATGTTGAACCTCTTCATTACCTTTTCTAAGTAAAGACTTTGAGATAAGCCTATTATTCTCTTCGATTTATCTCTATAGACTCGAATCCCGAGAATATAGGTAGCCTCTCCTAAGTCTTTCATCGAGAAGGTCTTAGACAACCATACTTTTACAGAAGTCAACATACCGATAGCATTGCCAATGAGAAGTATGTCATCAACATACAAGACTAGGAAAGTGAGTTGGCTCTCACTAACCTTCTTGTAAACACATGGCTCATCTACATTCTTAATGAAACTATAAGAACAGATAGCCTCATCAAAATGATAATTCCAACTCCTTGAAGCTTGCTTTAGACCATAAATTGATCTATTAAGCTTGCACACTTTTGAGCTTTGCTCAGATTCAAAACCCTTGGGTTCCTCCACAAAAATCTCTTCCTCAATATAATCATTAAGAAAGGCGGTTTTGACATCTAACTGCCAAACCTTATAATCATAGTGTACAGCTATAGTAAGAAGAATCCGAATGGATTTAAGCATGGCTACCGGTGAGAAGGTTTCCTCACAGTCAACCCCTTTTCTTTGGCGGAACCCTTTCACTACAAGCCTAGCTTTATAGGTTCCCACCTTCCCGTCTGCACCAATCTTTCTCTTAAAGATCCATTTACACTTAATAGGTACGATACCTTCAGGTAGATCAACAAGTATCCAGACTCGGTTAGCATATATGGAATCCATTTCAGTTCTCATTGCTTCAGGCCATTTTGAAAAATCTTTATCATATAAAGCTTCTTCATATATAGTAGGATCATCATCATGAATGCTTTCTTTATGTACATGAAACTCTTGCATATCATGGAGAAAACCGTATCTCTCCAGAGGATGAGATACCCTATAAGTCCTTCTAGGAGTTGGTGTGATGACATTCTCAATTGGAACAGGCTCCTCGGGTTGATCAAAGTCCATTTAATTAATTTGTTGGGCTTATTTAGATGACTCCTCATCTAACATTATCTTCTTTCCTTTGTCACCTTTCTTAAGCAACTGTTTCTCAAGAAATATGGCATCTCTGCTTATAACAACAACTTGTTCAATAGGAAGATAAAAGCAATACCCTAAACTATCTTTAGGATATTCAACAAACCTTCCTTTAATTGATTTCGTATCCAACTTGTCCGATTTCAGCTTTTTGATAAAAGTTGGGCACCCTCAAATCTTAACATGTTTAAGACTTAGTGCCTTACCATGCCATATCTCATATGGTGTGGAAGTGACGGACTTGGATGGAACACAATTAAGGATATAGAAGGCCGTTTGGAGTGCAAAACCCTAAAGTAATATGGGAAGATCCATATAGCTCATCATTAATCGTACCATATCTGATAAGGTATGGTTACGCCTCTCCGACACACCATTCAACCGTGGTGTTCTGGGTGGCATGAGCTATGATACAATGCCATGTTCTCTAGGGAACTCTGTAAACTCGGTACTTAAGTATTCACCTCCTCGATCTGATCGAAGAGTTTTAATACTCTTTCCAGTTTGGTTTTCTACTTGGGCCTTGAACTTCTTGAACTTTTCAAAGGATTCACTCTTGTTCTTCATAAGAAACAAGTGCCCATACCTTGATAGATCATCTATAAAGGTAATAAAATAGTTAAAACCATCCCTAGCCATTTCACTAAATGGTCCACATACATTACTATGTATGATCTCTAATATATTATTGGCTCTTACCATTTGTCCAGCAAATGGTGATCTAATCATCTTGCCTTAATGGCAAGCCTCACAAGTTGGATTAGATGCGGATTCAAGATTGCTCAAGATTCCCATCCTTTCCAATTTCATGATCCTATCCTCCGCAATATGACATAATGTCAAGTGCCATAGATTTTTAGAGTTAGAGGCATTTTCAATTAGCATTGTTTTGACATTAGATTGAAGCTCATATTTATTGGACATATTATCAATATAATATAGTCCATGTATTAAATAACCCATTCCTACCAATTTATTTCCAAAATAAATCTTACATTCATCTCTACTAAAAAGGAATTCATAACCCCTACTAGTCAAACTAGAAATAGAGATAATACTTTTATAGGCATTTGGTATATATAATACACCCTCCAATAACAAAATATGATTATATAAATCAATTGAAGTGGACCCTATAGCTTTGGCTGCAACCCTTGCTCCATTTCCAAGTTTTAAAGTCACTTCATTGGGCATCAACCTTCTCTCATTTGCTAGATCCTCCAAGGATGCACAAATGTGAGAACTTACACCGGTATCCAATACCCATACATTAGATGAGATCTTAGAACATTTAGAGGCTAATAAATTAGAGAAAGACTCACTTTCTCCATCCTTGCCCTTTTCTTTTATCTTGAGAGACTCAAGGAACTCAGGATAATTCCTCTTCCAATGTCCTTCACCTTGGCAGTGGAAACACTTTCCTTTGCCTTGCTCTTCCCTCACGATGGCCTCGAGTTTGACAACAATTTCCTTGCCTTTATTTTTGGTTATTCTACCCGAGGGTTTGACAACACTTATCTTGCCCTTATTTTTGTCACGTATAATGGACAGTGGGTTTGATGGTCTCATGTTATCAAAATCTGCAAAAGGTAACAAGATTGATTAGTTGTATGTCATTATAATCTCCATTAGGTTTAGTCTTTAATCATAATAGGCTCCTACTAACTTAGCGAATCCTACACTTTAAAGTAGGAAACGGAAATCCCTTGTTGGATGGATTTCTAGTGGGTAATGGAGTTCTTAATGGGCCAATAATATCCCTCAGGTGCACATTATTGTTATTGGAATAATAGTTCTCATTAAGTGGACAACTCTTGTCCATCACATCTCATGTGAGGTTCTATTAATCCGACTCCTAATGTTACGAGCCTTAAGTGCGCCTAATTGCCGTTATTGGACTTTGGCATTAGTTAGGTCCATACCATTGGATCAGTGAAGTGTATGGATTTGAACACTACGAACCTCAGGTGCTCCTATTTACCGTTATTGGCCCATAGTGTATCCGTACACCCACAACATCTCATGCTTAACAATAACACTATATGAATCTCTTCGCCCTTATGCACACCCCTATGTGTCCATAGCCGATGACCATAAGTCTAAAACCATGCAAGTTATTGCTCCAATAGAGAGCCTAGACCTAAATTTAATTGGAAGATTTTTGGGTCTTTATTATTTAGGTCTCACTTTGCACATTAGCCTCTTTAATAATATACATATCTTATACATACATTGCTAGCTAACATACATCCATCTATATATATATATCACATACATATATAGCATGCATCATTATACATATCTCATATATACATGGTACATGCATAATGGATGCACAAATCAAGGAGTGATCATGGGCCTTTCCTAATTAAATTCTAACTCTTAGAACTATTACACATGGGCCAAGCCCATGAAAGGCCTTTATGCCATGAGCCTCCTTGAACTCCATCTCTATGGGCTTTGCCTTTGGGCCTCCAAAGTAGGATGGGCCACCAATGAACTCTTCATGGGCCTCTAATGAACTCTTCATTTTACATTTCATCCTTGGCATACCAAGGCAAATTATATTTACATCTTAATCTATGTAACTAACACTTAATTACATAATTATAATAAGTCCATGATCAACCTTGCATAAATGAAAAGCATATTTACACTTAAAATGCAACTATTGCATATTAAATAAATTAGCAAGTCAAATAATCATTTAATTAAATACAACATTTACATGTCATTAAAATGATTAATTCAAGCAAAACATGTTTAAAATATTATCCAAGATGCATCTAGTGTGTGTTGAGCACAAAAGGGGGCAATTTTAAATATTTTTAAAATTTTGGGCAGTCCTGCACACGGCTTGCATCACGGTGTGTGCCATGCACATGGCTTACATCATGGTATGTTCCAAGCCATGTGACTCTTATTATTTTTAGGCAGATTGGCACACGGCTTGCATCATGGCCTGTGCCAAGTCGTGTGTACTCTGCTGTACACCAAAAAACATGCTTTTACTAAGTTGCAACACTTGCAACAAAGGCCACAACACTTGCAACCATGTATATACTCAATTACAACATTTGTAATTCATATTTTAGCATACAAAGCAACACACAAAAGAATAAAATGCTCATAACTCTTGCAATCACTCACATGCTTTAAATTTACAACACTTGCAAATTTCAACATATACAATTACAACTCTTGCAATTATGAACTTTTTACCATGTAAATTATGTGACTAGCGGCTCTGATACCACTTAAAGGGAATGGAAGTTCAAAGCAACCAAATATGTGGAATTTTAAAAATTTTAAAAGCATGCAACACTTACACCAAGTTTGAATCCATTTATGCCACAAGTTCCAAATCACATGTATTTACACAACTAACATACATCAAAGATAATATTTTCACAATAAGCAAAGTAGTCATGTAATCTCTAGGGCCATTTTGTATGTAAACACAAAGATGTATAGGATTTTAAGAGAGCATTATTGGTGGAAGGGAATAAAGAAAGACATAGCGGATTATATTTGTAAGTGCTTAACTTGTCAACAAGTTAAGGTTAAATATAGACATCCGGCTAGTTTGTTTCAATCTTTGCCAATACCAAAATGGAAATGGAAATATATAACTATGGATTTTATGGTTGGATTGTCGAGAACTTAATAAGGAAATGATGCAGTGTAGTTAATTAAGTCAGCACATTTATCGCTAATCAAGAATTGTTATGGCTCAAGCAAGTTAGCAGAGTTGTATATTAGGGAAATGATAAGATTGCATGGAACGCCAGTGTCAATCATATTAAATCATGATCCAAGGTTTACCCTATAATTCTGGCCAAGTTTACAAAAAGCTTTAGGTACTAGATTGAGGTTTAGTACATCTTTTCACCCCAAACTGATGGATGATCTGAAAGGACAATACAAGTGTTAAAGGATGTGTTGAGAGCCAGTACCTTAGATTTTGGTGAAAATTAGGATAAGCAAGTTCCTTTAATAGAATTTACTTATAATAATAGTTATCAAAGTAGTTTGGATATGGCACCGTTTGAGGCTCTGTATAGTAGAAAGTGTTGAATGCCAATTTGTTAGGAAGAAGTTGGAGAAAGAAAGTTGTTGGGTCCTGAATTAGTTTAGTTAACTATGGACAATATCCAAATAGTAAATCTTAATACGGCTCAGGATAGACAGTAGAGTTATGCTAATCTTAAGCGAGCCGATATTGAGTATAATATGGGTCATAAGGTATTTCTAAAGATATCTCCATGAAAAAGTATAATAAGGTTTGGTAAGTGAGGAAAGTTAAACCCAAGATACATCAGACCATATGAAGTGGTTGAGTGTATTAGACTCATAGCCTATCAATTATCCTTACCGCCTAAACTAATGGGAGTGCATGGTGTATTTTATGTGTCGATGTTAAGAACGTGCATATTTTGCAAGAACAGCTAGTGGAATTGAAAGAAATTTTGAGCTTTGAAGAAGTGCTAGTGACTATTGTAGCTAGGGATCAAAAAGTATTAAAAAATAAATTTATTCCATTAGTCAAAGTACTATGGAAAAATTACTCCCAAGAGGAACTACTTGGGAGAGAAAAGAGGATATTAGACAGTAATATTCAGGTCTTTTATAATGTGAGTAAGGAGTACGGTGCAAAGTTTGAGGATGAAATTTCTTTTAGAGGGAAAGAATTGTAATGTTCGTTTCATTAGAAATGCGTTAATAAAATGTAATAGAAATTAAGATTTAAATAAATATAATTAAGTACTATTTTTTTAAGGGAAATTGATTTAGAAGATTTAATGAAAATAAAATCAAATTTAGAATTTTAGATATTATTGAAAGAAGAAAGTTGTATAAGGATTTATGAGTAAAGTCTTAAAACTTAAAAAAAATAAGGAAGCTCCTGTGTTAAAAAGGTAGAAGAAGAAGATGATGAAGGGAATGAAAAGCTTTTTGGGAGAATAAGGAGAAGATAGAGATATAGCACTGTAGCTAGAGTTTTCTACCTTCAAGAATTTAGAGAAACAAGTGTTGTAATCTTATGAGTAGTCTTCTTCTTTTGTTCTTTCTTCATTTCAATTTAGAATTTTTGAGTTTTGATATTTTGAGAAATGTTGTTTTGATTTAAGAGTATAAAGTATGATATATGCTCCAAATATATGTTATGAATGTGCTAGAATGGTTGAAACAAGTGTTGTAGTATGTTATGAAACAATTAGTAGTGAAAACTTAGACTTTTGGGTTGTAGTTCTGTAAATTATTTAGTACAAAATGCCTCTGTGATGCATTCAGTTGACACCTGAACGATTTTTCAGCGCCTCAGTGACACTTAAGAGATGCCTTAGCAAGCAGAGGAGGCGTCTCAGTGTTAAGGCGATGCCTTAGTACTAAGGAGGTGCCTTAGTACAGAGATGGCACCCCAGTGGCACTAAGGTGATGCCTCTGTACTAAGGAGGTACCTCTGTGCCCATATTCTGCAATTAAATGGAGTTAAATGTAAGCTTTTGGAACTTAATCTCAACCAGAAATATGTATAAATACATATAACACTAGAATTACTATGATTTACTAAAAATGGATTGAATAGAACCTATTTATCAAAAATTTTATAAAATTGAATTACAGACATATAGAGTAGGGTGAATTCTCTACTTCTCAAAGTAAAGTTATAGTTGAGAAGTTAATATATAAGCTTGATAATGAATGTAAATAAGATAAATTCTAATAAACTTATAGGTTATAGGGTTATGATTATCAGTGGTATAATTCCAAAGTATAAGATCATTTGATAACTCTTAAGTCTCAAATAAAGAAACTAAAATCATGTTAAATGTTACGTCCAATTGAGAAATTATTTAATTAAACACACGAAAGTAAACCAAAGTAAATGACATATTCCAAACAATAATGAAATTGAGTTATTGTAAATTGATAATGCAAAAATGGAGATAAAAATGCACATATTTTATACATATATGTATATAGAGAGATATGTATATATGTATATATGTATATATTGAGTACAATTGAGAGTGAGTTGGCCAACCTAATGATAACGGTCTTTAGGAAAGTGCATTAAATCAGAAATACCTTTGGGGTGAATCTATATGGTTGATAAGTATGCATACAGAATTACTAAGAACTGATATGTTGAGATACAATCAGTGTGGACTGTGATGTTGATTTGAGTTTCGATACTGAGATGTGTGATATATGGATCACAATATTGTTTAAGAGTGATATTAAGATATGGTGAGATTGTATATTATAAATTAAATATTTACGAATATGAAATGATCTTGTAAGCTCATTAAAGTATAATATACAATACAAAGAACATGACGAACAATTATGGAAAATGAGGAATTCAAAAAGAGAAATTTTATTAACGTACAACAAACATTGGTATAAAAAGAATCTTAATATTGAACTCAAAAATATTATTATATTGACAATAATAAGAATTTAAAATGAAAATAAGTGCTTTTATTCTTGTAACTCGTTAATAATTTGAATATTCAAATTTTATGCTATTTCCATTACTTATTATTGTTTTATTTATTGGATTGTTGTTTGTGGGATTCTTGATGTTTTAGATATTATTGTTGTTTCTTTACCACTCACAGGATAATTTCTTTATAAAATTACTCACACTCCTATATTTGTAAATTTATTTCCAATATAGGTATATAGTGTCTGTATAGTAGTACTTAGGAGATATGGCAGTGCAGTGGACTACAACGACCTATGAGGTTACAGAGGTGGAGACCTTGGTAAAGTATACAGTGTGTCATGATGAGGATACTGAATTGAATTTTTGAGTTTCAGTGGAGCCTATAGGAGCTTCTGTCCGTATGTCTACCATTAGGGAGGAGCATCTAGACAATATATGCACCACTTTTAGGGTTTTCTATGAGACCAGTGCCAATGTACAGGTTACTTTGACTTGGGTGTGATGCTAGAGAGCATGCAGATACTTTTTAGTTTTTTTGCTATAATGTTGGGTTACACCCTTAGTGCTGTGATAGATCTTTTGGGTATCAGAGTTGGCTATTTGATAGCTGAGCCTAGACTTGGGTGGTGTTGATTATAGAGGCACAGTTATCCTGATATGGAGATCTCGAGGATTTGAGAGAGGGTTATTCGAGCTTACTATATTATTCTTTTTGAAATCAATTGTATAATAACTAGTACTCTCCTTATATATATACTTAGTAGATGTTGTGTGGTGATAGGCCACCAATCTACTAATATTTATATAAATATATATTATGTTATATCTTTAGTATTTCTTAAGAGATTCTTTCTAATAGTCTTTGGTAACATCTCTTTCCGTTATTGCCACCAAGAGATAGGTATTCTAGTGGGGGTAATGATGGGTAGGGGTATTGCAATTAGCTTTGTTCTTTATTAGTAAGGATGTCTTGTCATGATATAGAATTGTTATTCATTACTTTATGGTATATTTGGTGGATCGAAAATAATGTCTTATATAAATCTCAAAGGACAGGAGCTTCAATGGTAGGGTTGGATGCTTTGAATTTCTTACATAATTACCGAGCTTCTTAGGTTACTGCTACTACTCAAAGTTCAGTTCCAAGTATGGGGCTAAGACGTGGGTGTCCTCCTCCTAAATCTACTTAAACTTAATATTGATATTGCTATATGAGTTACAACTTATACTGCTGGTATTAGGGCCATAATTTATGACTCTTCTGCTGAAGTTATGGTTTGAACAAGGTCTTCCATTATGTTTATTGATGACATTGCTCTTCTAGAGGCTAAAGCTATTTTTTTTGGTCTCAAGATTGCTCTGGAATCATGATGCGGAGCAGCAAGCCTGTGAATTATTAGGATGAGTTTGTGGAATAATAGATAGGAGACAAAATTTTTCAATATTATTTTTATTATTATTATTCCTATTTTAGCATTGATTTTTATTCCTAATTTAGTGTTGATTTTTATTCTTACTTAGGATTTGATTTCCTATAATTTGGTTGGGATTTGATTTCCTACCTTAGTTAGGATTATTTTTATTTTCTTTCTTAGTTAAATTAGGGTTGTCAGGCCTGTGCCACCCTGTAAATATGTAAGCTTTAGGGCTATTAGAGACAGTCTTAGTTTTTTAGTTGATCAATAAAATTTCTCTTATTTTTTCTAATTTTCATATTCTTGTTAGAATTTTAAATTTTGATGCCTATTATTTTGGTATTCATTTGAATCAACAGATTAATAGAAGGTTGTTACAACTTTCCTTATTATCTTTCTCACTGAGGCTTCTGCAACATCAATTGGTATCAAGGCATGGTTTAAAGAAGATGAATCTCTACGATACCTATAAGAGAAGTCTATGAATGTGATGAAATTATGCAGTTGGAGCGATGAATTACCTAATTGATGGATGATTGGTTAGAGCAGATGATGGAACTGATGACAGAGAGAATAACTACACTTATGGGCAATCAAAATCAAGCTAATCCAATCCAGCACGATAATAATTGCCATGGAAATTCAGATGGAGAGGTTAATGAAAACAATGAGAAGGAAGTGTCTTATGAGGAGTCCTTATTTGTTGATACTAATAATGGTAAAGATGACGATGTAGTTATTGGAGATAAACCAATATTTGATAAAGGAAATGAGGGTGATGAGGAATGCAATGAATTATTAAAAGATGGTTATACAGAAATTGCTTTGGTTTAGAGGCATTCTTATCTAACTCTTAAGGTTGTTAATGATGAATAGTTACATAATAACATATTGTCTGACTACCAAGATACTAGTAGTTGTGAAAACATTATCTTTATTTAAGCCGTTTAGGAGTTAGGGATCGAGATGGAGGAACATCTTAAGCATGAATATAGTATGCCAGAGTCAATTGAGCATATTGAATATGTTGACTTTATTGGCATTGATGAAATTCTTTATTCTTGTATTCCTTTAATTTCTATTTTGGAGGAACTACAAGTTAATGATAAATTTATGATGTTTTATGCATTTATGAGCAAATTTCTTTCTCAATATTTAGGCAAAATTCGAGGGCGAATTTTTTCTACCATGAGGGAAATGATGCGGAACAACAAGCCTAGGAATTCTTCGAATGAGTTTGCAGGTTATTATTATTATTATTATTTGATTTTTATTCCTAGTTAGGATTTAATTTCCTACAATTTAGTTGGAATTTGATTTCCTACCTTAGTTATGATTATTTTTATTTTCTTTTCTAGTTAAATTAGGGTTGGTAGGTCTGTGTCACCCTATAAATATGTAAGCCTTAGAACTATTGAAGATAGTCATACTTTTTTTAGTGTTCAATAAAATTTCTCTTGTTTGTTTTTTTTTCAATTTTCATATTTTTGTTAGAATTTCTAATTTTGATACATATTATTCTGGTATTCGTTTGAATCAACAGATTAATAAAAGATTGTTTCAATTTTCAGTATTGTCTTTCTCATTAAGGCTTCCGCTACGTCAAATCAGGTATGACAGATTTGGAAATTGAATAAGATAATACCTCAGTCGTTAATCATTTTGCAGCAGCACTGTTTGGAGCTTAATCATATTGGTTTAATTATCCAGGATGTCTTGCAATTGTTCATTTCTTTTCATTCTGTTCGTTTTTTTTTTTTTTTTTCAGGGATGCAAAATAAGTTGCACATGAGATGGCTTATTGGGTATTATCCCTTTATTAAGACACTGCTTTAATGAAAGATGTGCCATCTTGTATTTGTCAGCTTGTTTCTAAGGATGTTCTCTTATATGTTTGATTAATATATTCCCCATTTTTCCTAAAAAAAAAAAAAAAAACCTGAAAATTAATGAAATAGTAACTTTTTTTCATCCTTAAGTTCACCCATTAATTTTTTTAACTATGTTTTCAAATTTTTGTAACAATTGAACTTGTCAAAATTTCAAATTATTCAATATTATCCAATCAAATCATTTCAATTTAACTTATTAAATCAATTTTTTACATTTAACTTATATCTTTTATAATTTAAAAATAAAAACAGACTACAAACTATAAATTGACAATGATTATCATTAACGACAAAATATAAATTAATTCACATAAAATTTAGAATCATTTTACTAAAATATTATCTATAATATCTTGAAAAAATTATCAGTAATTATAAATATTCACTTTAACAATAAAAATATGTACTACTTTACATATGAAGTTTGAAAAATATTTTGGTTTAATCAAATCTCAAAATTTTGTATTTAGGGATATATATGATATTTTTATGTTAGTATTTTCATAAAGAAAAATTTTACACATATTTATAAAGATACATTTTCACCTTATGGTGGGACTTATTGTTTTTTCGCTTGATTTGACCCTGATATATTAAAATAATAAATAACATAAGTGATTATATTAAAATTTAAGAAAACGACTATAATTGAATAAAAAAAATAAAAAGGAGACATTATTTTGATGTAATAAAAAGGAGACATTATTTTGAGACTACATCAAATTTAAGAAGAGTGAAAATTTTTGCACTCCACTTGTTTATAAATGCACTCCATATTTGACCTTTTAGTAATTTAAATGACATGACTATCATTACTCTTAAATGATTTTTTTTTATTAACGCGCTAATGCAACATTTTAACTATTTATGTGTGTTTAATTATTTTATGAATTGTTTTTTTTTTAATGTGCAATATATATTGAGTCTTAAATATATATTTAAATTTTTATATTAAAAATGTAAAAATATGAGAAATAAAAATCATTAATATTTGCAAGTTATTATCTAAAAAATGTAAATTCTTTTTTACAATCTTAGGCATAGTAGATTTCATTATTAGTTATAAATTTTAATATGTTTTTAATTATTTGGATATGTATTTTAAAATTTATTTTAATTCAATAAACTAATATTCAAAAATTTATTTATATTTTATATTTAATGTGTAAATTTAAATATATAATTTATTTTCAAAAAAATTAATTTTTAGAATATTAAATAAATAATTAGATAAGCAATTATATTGATATTATATTATAAAATAGAAA